>JAMKPZ010015356.1:0-101710 GCA_024699675.1 Amphibolis antarctica | reverse complement strand
GTGAGCATTCATGTGAGACCTAGTGAGAGGAGAGATGAGATAAAAATAAAAGACATCATTGTCGCTTGGCGAAAGGCCGGGTGAATACACCAACTACTAATTTGCCAGGAGGTGGTAGCCAAAGAGGGTTCCGGATGATGACGTGACTGCCAATTGTGTTTGCCTACCCAGGGTGCAAGACCATTGCTTTTCACCTGAAGACCACTAAGACAATGTTGCTCTTCACGGTAGCAACCGCTAAGGACTACTAGTTGAAGAGCTGAGGGTTTGGTAAGACTATCACTTGGCTGACTCGCACCTAGGTATGCGGGAGGATTTTGCCCGACATGCTGCCTCTCTTTCAAGGTGCAATGACTCATGCACCCAATTTCAAAAGACTAGAGAAGCAACGAAAACCATGAGAAGGCGGCCATACGAGAGCAAAGATGATGTGCGATGATGAAGACTGAACACACATGGCTAGGAAAATGATTGGTAAACGCATAAAGAAGAGTGGGTTCTTGCATGGAAAGTCATCAGAAGGAGAACCCAAAAAAAGGGAAAACAATGTCAAAATAGTACTCAACTCGTCCTTGGGGGATTCACCAAACGAGGAGAAAGGGTGTGCCTTTCGAGAGCATATCCAAAGGATTGAACCCAAGAGCACCCTCTAAGCTTCCACTCATGTGTGGTAGAGGGTGCAACTCCACAAAAAAGAAAAAAAAAGAAAAGGAGTTGTAAAGAAGGTTATGGCAAGGTCATCCTCCTTGGCGTGCACAGCATTGTGCAACACTAGGGAGGAGCTCTCTCGTTGGAGGCATTGGAGTTTACCTAAAAGGAGCTTTGGCGTTGGTTGGAAGGGGTCTTCTTCATTGCCAACACTCTAAGGTTCTTTCTCCATAGGGTTTGGAAGCCTTTAAAAAACCTCCATTTTCATGGAAAAGACGTGTGTGCCTTATATAGGGGTCTTTTCCTATGCCTTTGTGGATACAGATATGGTATCCCAAGGCATACTTTCCATTTTACCTCAGGATTTACACCACTCATTAGGTGCAAGGTTTAAACAGTGTCAACTTAGTACATCACTCGTTCTGATCCTGTGGTGCTTGGGTGCCCCCATTATAGCACACCATCCAAATATCAGTCCATCATTCAGAATGAATGTACCAAATGTTAGATGAAGATACTGGCCATTGGGTCATGGGCCGGGACTTAGTCCCTAGTAGGGGGATTAGTGGAATTTCCCTTTTCACTAGAGGAAATTCCACTACCCCATTAAAACATCGCTAAAATTAGAGAGTTAAACTTAACTCTACGTTGAAATTGGGAAGTTAGGATAAGGCCCCATATGTGGAGGCCGGCAACTGGGACACATACTGGCCTGCAATCTAATAGCCGCATACTTACCAAGCATCCAAGTCAAGGCTTGGCATGTGTGGTGACCAAGTACAATGACAATGGGACCTCATTCAAAAAGTGATTCGGAAACAAGCCTCCATTACGAGAAATGGGCAAATAATGGATTTTCATTGTGAGAGGACTAAGGGGAACTTCCTCTCACCCGAAGGAGAGTTAGGAAGTCGGTAGCCAGGCACCTAGTACTGGCTTGCAGGCTGGCAATCGCGTACTTACTCGGCAGTCAGTTGGAGCTAAGTATGGGGGCACAATGAATTTTACCTTAGGGCTGGCTGTAACACTATGGACTTTACTCTACGCCCAGCCTTAACATTACAAACTTTACTTTACGCTCAGTCGTAACATTACAGACTTTACTCTACAGTTAGGCTTAAATAAAAATGGAAGTTCTGTTTGGGTGATGGAGCTACTTGCTAACTAGCACCGACAGCCGTGTGCCTACTCAATAGCCAATTAGAGCCAAGTATGGGGGGTCAACAAATAGTACACTGATGGCAGCTTTAAAATTAGGATTTCCGTGCTTGTGAGCCCTCCCTAGAGTAATAGTATGTAAATGGCCACTTAAATGAGATGTCAAGCTGCAAACCATCTTTTGAATGGGATGTCCCTTCAAGCCTGTGTTACCACATTATAAAAAGAGTACATAGAATATTGCCACGTAGATGTGTAATTGTGCCCATTTTAAATCTTTTGAATTGGAGTAGACTGGAGGACAACACCTTTATGTTTTGTAACACTCTTTTAACCTTCTTTGAGTAAGAGTACTTTGACAGTACCTTTCAAGCTTGATTACCATGCTTGTGAGCCCTCCCAAGAGTAATAGTACGTAAATGGCTAAGACTTAAATGTGATGTCGGGCTGCAAACAATCTTTTGAACAAGTGTGCATAGAAATGATACCTTAAAGTATGGGTTGTTAAGCCGTTTTCTAGTAAGAATACATAGATTGTAGCATCAAATAAAGATTTTTACACTCCTATACCCTCCATAGAGTAAGAGTATGTAGGTCACTACTTGTATGTGTTGTCATGAACATGTACCCACTTTTACTTAACAACAAAATGATAATAGCTACTTGGATTGTTTGGGACACATGTGTTCTTAGTTTGGAGTAAGAATAATAGCTAGAAGCTAAGTAGATAATATGTCAGCATTATGTTCCCTCTTTTTAGTAGAGGTGCTTCAAAGATGGCCACCTTGTGGCATTCACAAATCCATGTAACCACATTTAGCAATGATTATGCTGTTGATGGCTGGGTAGGCCCATGTACGCTCCTTATGAAAATTGTATGCTAGTGAAGGGATATTAGATGGCTTGCTACACTTGTGCATATGGTATATGACAACTTCGATGGGTTGCTATACTCAAGAATGATCTTTTGACTTAGTACATAGATTTTGGCTATCTCGATTGGTTGTCATGCTCCTATATGTTCTTTTTGTGTTAAAGTACATAGTAGCTAGCAAGATGGTTTTTCATCCCTATTTACCCTACTTTCGATAATATTGCATAGAAAATTACCACTTAAATGATTTTGCCAAGTTCTTGTAACCTCTATGGAGTAGATGTATATTGGAGTTAGGCAATTGGATGGCTTTTCAAGCCCATGTTACCCATTTATAAAAAAAAGTACATATAATATTGCCACTAAGATGGGTAATCTAGCTTGTTTATAATCTTTCAAATGAGGGTACATAAATGGCTACCCTTAAATGGGATGTTAGGTTGCAAATAGTCTTTGAACAAGAGTGCAAAGAAGATGTTACCTTAGATGGGTTGTTAAGCTCTTGTACCCTCTTTCGAGCAAGACTAAGTGGAAGGTTGCAACATGTATGTGTTGTCACGCACATGTACCCGCTTTTAGTTAATAGTTCAATGATGCTTGCTACTTGACACATGTGTACCCAATTTGGAGTAAGAATAATAGCTACAAGCTTAGTATATAGTATGTCATCCTTATGTACCCTCATTTTTGTAGTTCTGCAATGAAGATGGCCACCTTGTTGGGTTGACAAGTCCATGTAACCACTTTTCAAAAAGATTACATGGGTGATGGCTAATTTGATGGCTTGGCATGCCTATGGTAACCACTTTTCAAAAAGATCCTATGGAAGATGAAAACTTCAATGAGTTGCCATGCTCGTGTATGCTTTCATGCCCTTTTCCCTCTTTATAATAAGAGTACATAGAACATTGCCACTTAGATGGGTACTCAAGGCCATTTATCATCCTTTGAATGAGAGTAGATAGGAGACGACACATATACGTTTTGTAATGTAATTTTACCCATTTTTGAGCAAGAGTACGTTAATGGTAACTTTCTAGACAAATTACCATGCAAGGGAGCCTTACCTAGTGTAGGACAACGTAAATGGCTACCTCTTAAATGGGATGTCCCCTTAGATGGGTGGTTAAGCCTTTGTACCCTCTTTCAAGTAAGAATACACATATTGTAGCACCAAATAAAAATTTCCATGTCTATATATACTCTTGTACCCTCTTTCAAGTAAGGATACACATCTTTTGACTAAGAGTACATAGATTATTGTTGTCTCGATGGGTTGTCATGCTCCTGTAAATTCGTTTTGTGTTATAATAGTACAAATATAGTGGCCAGCAAGACAATTTGTCAATGCTATGTACCCTACTTTCTTTCAATAACATTCCAAGGAAAATTACCACTTAAATTAGTTGCTAAGTTCTTGTAACCTCTATGGAGTAGACGTACATTGGAGTTGGCTAATTGGATGGCTCTTCATACCTATTTTGCTTTTTATGATAAGAGTTCATAAGATAATGCACTATGATGGGAAATTAAGCTATTTGCAATCTTTTGAATGAGAGTAGATGCTGAAGATGGCACCGAGATGTTTTCTAAAGTCCTTGTACCCTTTTTTGAGTAAGAGTACATTGAAGGTAGCTTCCAAGAAAGATTTCCATGCTAGTGAGCCCTTCCTAGAGTTGGGGTTTGTAAATCACTACTGCTGAAATGAGATGTCAGGTAGCAAGCCTTCTTTTGAGCAAGACTACATAGAAGATGATACCTTAGATGTATTGTTAATTACCCCCTTTCAAATAAGATTGTCATGCTCGTGTATCTAGAGTAATAGTTCGTAGAAAGTTTTTTCTTATATGTGTTGTTGCACCCATTGTCCCACTTTTTGCTAATAGTCCAATGATGGGGGTACTTGGATTGGTTGGGACGTGTTTGCACCCAATCTAGAGTAAGAGTAATAGCTTGAAGCTACGTAGATAGTATGTCAACCATATGTACCCTCTTTTCAAAGTAATACACCAAAAATGGTCACCTAAATGGGTTGTTAAGTCTGTGTAACCACTTTCTTGAAGCTATACACCAATGATGGCTTGGTAGGCAGTTTTGTGCTTCTTATAGAAATTGCAAGCAAGTGAGGGCAAATTACATGGCTTGCTATGCCTACGCATATGGAAGATGACAACTTCAATGAGTTGCCATGCCTAAGAACCATCCTTTGACTAAGAGTACTATTAGTATGGATATCTCAATGGGTTGTCATGCTCCATACATTCTTTTTGTGCTAAAGTACAAAGTTAGTGGCTAGGTATACGGTTTGAGTATTGCGTATATAATTTCAACTTAAATGACTTGCCCAGTTCTTGTGACCTCTCTTAGTATAGGTACGCTAGAGTTGGCAAATTGGATGGCACTTCAAGCCCGTGTTACCTCATTATAATATGTGTGCATAGAATATTGCTACATGTTGTGCTTCCACGAACAAAAGTGCTATGATTTCGGAAGAAATCGGGGCTCAAATCGAGGTCGAAAAACTCAGATTTGGGAAGGACGTTGCCGGATTTCTGAAGCTCCTCGCCGGTGCGGCTAGCCTTTGTTTGCTTCGATTTTTGCAAGGAAGAAGGAGGAGATCATGAGCATGCAAACATGAAAGGATTTACGTGGTTCCCCTTCACTTTGGGTACTCCATGGATGGCTCTCTTGGTGGGTTTCACTATTGGAGGTGGTGGGTACAAGGAAAAGAAGCAAGGAACAAAAGCTTCTTCTTGATTTCTCAATTTGGGCGAATTTGGGCTTTTATACTCAAGCCCCAAATTCCAACAATGCCCTTGAGTACATTAAGTTACAAATCAAGCAAAATATAAACAAGATGAAAGTCACATTCTATTCAAATCTCCACCTTGACTTCCATCAAGCTCCACCTATAACAAATGAGAGCCATCATGACCCATAAGGGTCAGCAGTAACTGTAGACGTTGAGTAAACCCAAGTAATGCTTGAACTTGCTCTCTACAACCCCTTTGATAAACATATCAGCTGGGTTGTCTCGGGTGTTGATCTTCTTGATCTTTATCCTGTCTTCATTCCTAAGGAAGTGATACTTCACATCAATATGCTTTGTTCTATCATGAAAGACATTGTCCTTAGAGAGACAAATAGCACTGAGACTATCACAGTAGATGTCTGCTTTATCTGTGTGCCAACAAAAATCTCCTAACAATCCTTTCCTCCAGATTCCTTCCTTAGCAGCTTCTATCAAAGCCACAGATATAGCCTCAGTAGTAGATAGCGCTACAGTTGGCTAAAGAGTTGATTTCCAACTCACTATGGAACCTGCAAATGTGAAAACATAACTTGACAAAGACCTTCTTTTATCAACATTCCCTGCAAAGTTAGAATCTGCATAACCTGCCATAGTACAATTCTGATCTGCAGTATATAATAAACCAATGTTAGAAGTTCCTTTCAAGTACCTGAATATCCTTTTCACAGCTTTCCAATGTTCCCTGCCCAGATTGGACATGAACCTGCTAACAACTCTTAAAGGATATGCTAAATCAGGTCTGGTAAAAACCATTGCATACATTAAGCTACCAACTGCTTGAGAGTAAGGAACTTTCTACATATCTAATTTATCTGCTTCAGATTCAAGACACATAGCTGAGGATAACTTCAAATTCCAGTCATATGGCATGCCAATGGCTTTATAAGAAGCCATGCCAAATATGATAAGGATCTTTTCAACATACTTTTGTTGATTTAAAAATAGCTTACCAGAATTCCTATCATGCCTGATTTCCATCCCAAGAATTCTTCCAGCTGGACCAAGATCCTTCATTTCAAATTCAGATTTTAATCTACCCTTTAGCTCCTAAATAACATCAATATTCTTTGCAACTATGAGAATATCGTCAACATATAAAAGCAAATAAATATTTGTGTTATCATCAAGAGTTCTAACATACACACATGAATCATAACAGCTACGCCTAAAACCAACTTTGGTAATGAATGCATCAAATCTCTTGTACCATTGTCGTGATGACTGCTTAAGTTCATAAAGAGACTTATTCGACTTGCACACCCAATTATCTTTATTCTGTACCATGAAACCTGTTGGTTGCTCCATCTAGATATCTTCATCTAAATCACCATGCAGGAAAGCCGTCTTTACATTGAATTGTTCTAATTCGAGATTCTGTGCTGTAACAATAGACAAAAGCACTCTAATGGATGTATGACGCATAACAGGAGCAAATACCTCATTGTAATCAATTCCTTCTCACCGTGAATAGCCTTTGGCAACCAACCTTGCCTTGTGCTGTACCCCAGTGTTGCCTTGAGTCCCAACTTTCTTCTTATAGACCCATTTGCAACCTACAATGTTCTTGTTCTTTGGACGTTTCACAAGCTCCCAAGTTTTGTTTTTATGGAGGGATTGCAGTTCCTCCTCCATTGCAGTCATCCAAAGACTAGTATCAGAACATTTCAATGTAGCTTCATAAGAACGTGGATCAACAGAATCCTCCACCTCTTCTGCTACCTGTAAGGCAAAAGCAACCAAATTTTCAAAGCCATACCTAATAGGAGGTCTAATGTCCCTTCTAGGACGTTCTCTGCCAATGGTTCTTGGTGGTGGTTGCTCCACCTCTTCCTCCTCAACTGCATTTTCCTGAATACCTTATGAGTTATCTTTTGGTTCAACTTGATCAATATTACTAGGCTACTATGTATATAACTCCACCTGTTCAGGAGTAGTATTCTCAACTTCTGGTGATGCAATTTCCAATTCTTCTATAGTCTGCAACAAAACATTTTCATCAAAAGTGACATCACGACTATATATCACTTTACTAGATGCAATTTCATATATTCTGTATCCTTTTACTCCAGTACCATATCCAACAAATAAGCTTTTCTTGGCTCGAGGCTCCAGCTTCCCATTGTTCACGTGGATTAAGCTGGACATCCAAAAATCTTGAGCTTGGAGTAATTTGCAGACCTGTTCATCCACAATTCAAATGGTATCTTACCATCTATAGCACTAGAGGGAGACCAGTTAACAGAAAGGAAGCTATGTTAATAGCCTTTGCCCAAAAGTTCTTGCTCAAACCTGCATTGGATAGCATGCACCTGGCTCTTTCAAGGAGTGTCCTGTTCAATCTCTTTGCCACTCCATTCTGTTGAGGGGAATGTCTGACAGTATAATGTCTGGTAATTCCTGTATCTTTACAAAAGTTGTTAACCTCTTGAGAGCAAAACTCAAGACCATTATCTGTCTTCAAGTATTTGACCTTTCTATCAGTTTGGTTTTCTACTTGAACTTTCCAATGCTTAAAACTTTCAAAAGCATCACTCTTATATTTCAAGAAGAAAACCCAATTCATGCAAGAGTAGTCATCAATAATAGAAAGGAAATACCTTGATCCTCCATGAGAGAACTGTCGTGCAGGTCCCCAATAATCAGCATGTATATAGTTTAATACACCCTTTGAACTGTGCTGACCTTTGCCAAAAGACATTCTTTTCTACTTGCCATATACACAATGTTTGCACAAATCAATGCAAACTACCTTGTGTCCTTCAAACCTTCCTAGACTACTCAGTCTCTGCATCCATTTCTGTCCCAAATGACCCATTCTTGAGTGCCATATAACAGACTGATGCTCCTGATCTGATGTAGCTACTGTAGCTGAACTAGAAATAGGTGTGCCCTACAAAATGTATATGGGGCTAGATTTAACACACTTCATTACAACCAATGAACCTTTCACAACACTAATCTTCCCCCCTCCACCTGAATATCTGTAACCCTTAGAATCAAGGGCCAAGAGAGAAATCAAGTTCTTACATAGTTTTGGAATGTGCCAAACATCTTCCAAAACTCTAATCGTGCCATCTTGCATCCTGAACTTGATGGTGCCAACACCTGCTCTAGAGCATACATTATCATTGGCCAAGGTCACTTGGCCATTCTCCACCTGCTCATATGTATCAAAGTACTCCCTGCACTGAGTCATATGGTGGGATGCTCCTGAGTCCAAAATCCACTGATCACCTGAATAAGTATTACAAAAAACTGTAAGAGAAAAATCACCATCAGATGCAGAATCTATTTCTACCACTGCAGCCTTTCCTTTGTTCTTCAACTTGAGACAATTTGTTTTCTAGTGTCCCTTCTCCTTATAGTAATTGCAAGTATCCTTTGAGTACTTGCTTTTGGATTTGCTTCTATTTCTGTTCTTATTACCCCCTTTCCACTGGCTTCTACTTCTGTTCTCTTGCTGATAAGTTGTGAGGCCAGAACCACTTGCCTCATTACTGCCATGCTGCTCCATGTGTCTCAGCTCTCTCGAAAGAAGGCTGGATCTCACTTCTTCCAGTGTAATGGAATCTCTTCCAACTACACAAGACTGAACAAAATTCTCATAACTGAGAGGAAGTGAGCAAAGCAAGATGAGAGCTGCATCTTCATCTTCAATGGTAACACCTGTGTTCTTGAGTTTCATTAGAATGGAATTCAACTGATTTAAATGTTGCTTAAGTGGTGTACCTTCCTTCATTTTTAGTGCGAACAATCTTTGCTTTAACAACAACTTGTTTGTTAAAGACTTAGTTATGTATAATGACTCTAATTTCTGCCAAAGGCCAGAGGATGTTGTTTCATCTACAACTTCTATGATTACCTCATCTAACAAGCATAGTAAGATGGTGGAGTGAGCCTTCTCCTCATGTATTCCAAATTCAGTAGAGTCTCTATCCAATGTAGCAGCCTTATTTAAAGGTGCTCAAATGCCCTATTGTTTCAAAAGTGCTCTCATTTTTATTTTTCCATAGACTGAAATTGTTTCTGCCATTAAACTTGTCTATTTTCATGCTAGGAGTTGCCATCTCAAAAATGTGATTTTAAACAGCAATAATCACATAAAATTTCCAAACACACCTTCACAAATTTCTAATTTCAGAAATTGCCCAAAAATGCAAAAATGTGTTCAATTTGCTTCAACTTTCAACAAACCCCCCAAAAACTGATTTCGGACTTGTTAAACTCGGATTAGGCAAATATCAAACACATCCAAAAATTCAAAATTTGGCACAAGATCTGATTCTCAACACGTATTCAAAAAGCTCAACCACTTTGCAACAAAAAATCTATCGGCAAAAGGAACTACGAAAATTTCAATAAGGATGCCAAAAATCAAAACCTCAGATTTGCCTTCACGAAAAATTCCCCAAAAATTTCAGAAGCTTCGGAGCAATGTGTGGAAGGTTTAGGAGGCTTACAAACCCATTTCAGCAAGTGAAATGGAAGATACGAAGATTTTGGCGTTCTAGGGTTCCGGTGGCAGCGACGGCAAGGCTGCAACTTCCAGCCCAAAATACGGATTCAAATCCGGTTTTTGATCTCTAAAATTACTCTGATACCACTTGTTGTGCTTTCACGAACAAAAGCCCTATGATTTCGGAAGAAATCGGGTCCCAAATCGAGGTCGAAAAACTCAGATTTGGGGAGGACGTTGCTGGATTTCTGAAGCTCCTCACCGGAGCACGTAGCCTTTGTTTGCTTTGATTTTTGCAGGGAAGAAGGAGGAGACCATGAGCATGCAAACACGAAAGGATTTACGTGGTTCTCCTTCACTTTGGGTACTCTACAAATGGCTCTCTTGGTGGGTTTCACTATTGGAGATGGTGGGTACAAGGAGAAGAAGCAAGGAACAAAAGCTTCTTCTTGATTTCTCAATTTGGGCGAATTTGGGCTTTTATACTCAAGCCCTAAATTCCAACAATGCCCTTAAGTACATCAAGTTACAAATCAAGTAAAATACAAACAAGATAAAAGTCACATTCTTTTCACTACTTAGATATGTAATGGAGCCTGTTTGTAATCTTTTCCCAAAAGATGGCACCTATATGTTTTGTAACACCTTATTACCCATTTTTGGTTCAAGTGAGAGTGAGAGTAGTAGCTAGAAAGTACAGTGTATCCATGATGGCCACCAAGATGGGTTATCAAGTCTGTGTAACCACTTTTTAGAATGTGTATACCTGTGATGGCTAATTTGATTACTTTGTAGGCCCATGTACACTCTTTATAGAAATTGTACACCAATGAATTCATATTTGATGTCTTGCTATGCCTATGACTATGGAGGATGACAAGTTCTGTGGGTTGCCATGCCTAGGAGCCATCTTGTGGTAAAAGTACAAAAATTATGGCTATCTCAACGGGTTGTCATGCTCTTGTACATTCTTTTTGTACTAAAGTACATAGACCACACTAGCTAAATGGTTTGTCCTCACTTGAGTTGGCAAGTTCTTGTGACGTCTATTAAGCAGAGGTACATTGGAGTTGGCTAATTGGAAGGCTCTTAAGCCTGTGTTACCACTTTATAATGGGAGTACATAGAACATTGCTACTTAGATGGGTAATCGAGCTTGTTTGTAATCTTTTAAATGAGATTAGAAAGAAGATAGCACCTAGATGATTTGTAAAGCCCTTATATGCTTTCTTAAGTAAGAGTACATTGATGGTAGCTTCCGAGATCAATTACCATGCTTGTCAGCCCCCCCTTGAGTAAGAGTACATTGATGGTGGCTTTCAAGATTGATTACTATGCTTGTGAGACCTCCCTAGAGTAACGTATGTAAATGGCTACCACTTAAATGAACCTCTCTTGTATAAGTGCACATACAAGATGATACCTTAGATGTTGTACCATTTTTTGAGTAAGAATTCGTAGATTGTAGCATCAAATAAAGATTGTCATGCCTGTATACCCTCTTTGGAGTAAGAGTATGTAGAATGTCATATTTCCACTACTACTTAATTGTACAATGATGTTAGCTACTTGGATCACTTGTGACACATTTGTTCTACATAGATAGTTTGTCAACATTATGTACCCTCTTTTTAGTAGTAGTTCATCAAAGATGGCCACCTGGTTGCGTTGACAAGTCTGTCTAACAACTTTTCAAAAAGAAAACATTGATGATCGCTAATTTGATGGTTGGGTAGGCCCATGTACGCTCTTTACAAAAAATTTACACTAGTGAAGGTATATTTGATGGCATTCTATGCTTGTGTATATTGAAGATGACAACTTCAATGAGTTGCCATGCTCAAGAATGATCTTTTGACTTAGAGTACATAGACTTTGGCTATCTCAATTAGTTGTCATGTTCCTGTGCATTCTTTTTGTGTTAACGTACATAGATGGTCACTACCTAGATGGTTTGTCATCCACATTTACCCATCTTTCGATAATGGTGCATTGAAAATTACCACCTAAATGATTTGCCAAGTTCTTGTAGCCTTTGTTGAGTAGAGGTACATTGGAATTGGGTAATTGGATGGCTCTTCAAGCACGTATTACCTATTTATAATATGAGTAACTAGAATATTGCCACCAAGATGGGTAATTGAACTTGTTTATAATCTTTTGAATGAGTGAATGAGAATTGCCAAAAGATGACACCTATAGTTTTGTGGCGCCCCTATGGTAAGAGTACATAAATGGCAACCCCTTAAGTGGGATTTTAGGCTATAAATCCTCTTTTGAATAAGAGTGCATAGAACATGATACCTTAGATGGATTGTTAAGACCATGTACCCTCTTTTGTGGAAGAATACATGTCTTGTAACATCAAATAAAGATTGTCATACATGTATACCCTCTTTAGAGTAAAAGTACGTAGAAGGTCACACACATGTAATAGTACAATGATGTTGACTACTTGGAATGATTGGGACACATTTGTTCCCAATTTAGAGTAAGTGTAATAGGTAGAAGTTACTGTTGTGCTTCCACGAACAAAAGCCCTATGATTTCAGAAGAAATCGGGGCCCAAATTGAGGTCGAAATCACGGATTTGGGGAGGACGTCGCCGGCGGATTTCGTGCTTGAATCCGAATTTTCGAGTGTGAGAAGGTGTCAATTTGATCAATACATCCAAACACAAAGGATTTACGTGGTTCCCCTTCACTTTGGGTACTCCACGGATGGCTCTCTTGGTGGGTTTCCCTATTTGGTGGTGGTGGGTACAAGGAGAAGAAATAAGGAACAAAAGCTTCTTCTTGATTTCTCAATTTGGGTGAATTTGGGCTTTTATACTCAAGCCCCAAATTCCAACAATGCCCTTGAGTACATCAAATTACAAATCATAATCAAAATACAAACAAAATGAAAGTCACATTCTTTTCAGTTACATAGATAGCATGTCAACATTATGTACCCTCTTTTTTGTAGTAGTGCATCGAAGATGGCCACCTGGTTGCATTGACAAGTCCATGTAAGAACATTTTTGAAGGAGAACATTGCTAATGGCAAAATTGATGGCTTGGTAGGCTCTCGTGTTTGCTCTTTGTAGAAATTGTACACTAGTGAAGGCATATTAGATGGCTTGCTATGCTTGTGTACATGGATCTTCATTGAGCTTCCATCCCCCAGGAACTATCTTTTGACTAAGAGTACATTGGGTTGTCATGCTCCTATACAATCCTTTTGTGTTTAAGTACATAAATAGTGGCTAGCAGCATAGTTTGTCAATGTTATGTGCCCTCCTTTTGGTGATATTGCACACAAAATTACAACTTAAATAAGTTGCCAAGTTCTTGTAACCTCTATTTTGTAGAGCTACACTTGAGTAGGCTAATTAGATGGCTCTTCAAGCCCACTGAGCTCTTTATAATAAGACATACAACATTGAAGATGATACCCATCTAACGTAGCATCTTCCGTGCACTACCATGCTTCTAAGAAGATGGTACCAAGACGTTTTGAAAGTTCTTGTACCCATTTTTGAGTAAGAGTACATTGAAGGTAGCTTCTAAGCTAGATTACCATGCTTGTAAGCCCTTCCTAGAGTCATAGTATGTTAATCGCAGTAGCATAAATGGGATGTTGGGCAGAAATCTCTCTTAAGCACTTGTAACCTCTTTTAAGTAAGAATGCATAGATTGTAGCACTAAATAAAGATTGTCATGCCTGTATACCCTCTTTAGAGTTAGAGTACATAGAAAGTTGCTTCTTATATGTGTTGTCACACTCGTGTTCCACTTTTAGATATTAGTGTTATGATGCTAGGTACATGGATTGGTTGGGATGCATGTGTACCCAATTTGGAGTAAGAGTAACAACTCGAAACCACTTTGATAGTATGTCAACCTTATGTACCCCTTTTTAGCAGTAGTGCATCGAAGATGGCCTCCTATATTGGTTAAGTCAATGTAACCACTTTTTAGAAAGTGTACATTGGTGATGGAAAATTTGATACCTTGGTAGGTCTATGTACGATCTTTATAAAAATTTTAGGCCAATGAGGGCAAATTACATGGCTTGCTTTGCACATGAAAGATGACAACGTGTATGAGTTTTCATACTCGGGAACCATCTTTCAACTAAGCTCACAAAGATTATGGACACCTATACCCTATTTGCCCTCCTTTCAATAATATAGCAAAAATAATTGCTACTTAAATGATTTGCCAAGTTCTTGTAACCTCTGTTAAGTAGAGGTACACTGTAATTGGCCAATTTGGTGGCTCTTCAAGCCCGTGTTACCTATTTATAATAAGAGTACACAGAATATTGCAACTTACAAGCATAATTGCCCCATTAATATCTTTCGAATGATATTGGACATAAGATTGCACCTATATGTTTTGTAAGCCTGTAAAAGTGTGTAAATGGCTACCACTTAAATGGGAGGTCAGGCAGCAAAAATCCTCTTTTGAATTAGTGTGCAAAGAAGATGAGATCTTAAATGGGTGTTTAAGCCCTTGTACCCCATTTTGAGTAAGAATAATAGAATCTAGCACCACATAAAGATTGTCAAGCCCGTATACCCTCCTTAGAGTAAAACTAGGTTGAAGGTTGCTACTTGTATGTGTTGTCGCACATGTGTACCCACTTTTAGGTAATAGTACAATGATGCTGGTTACTTGGATTGTTTTGGGAGGCATAATTACCTATTTTGGAGTAAGAGTAATAGCTAGAAGCCATGTAGATAGTATGTCAACCTTATCTACCTTGTTTTTAGTGGTAATAAATCAGAGATGGCCACCTAGTTTTGTTAACTAGTTTTTAAAAAGAGTACATAGATGATGGCTAATTTGATGGCTTGGTAGGCAATTGTATACTCTTTATTAGAGAACTTGCTATGCTTGTGTATGTGGAAGATGACATGTTCGATGAGTTGCCACACTCAGTAATGATCTTTTGACTTAGTGCATAGATTGTGGTAGTATCGATGGGTTATCACACTCCTGTACATTCTTTTTGTGTTAAACTCATAGATATTGCCTAGCTAGATGATTTGTCAACCCTATTCACCCACCTCTCAGTAATATTTCAAACAAAATTACCACTTAAATGATTTCCTAAGTTCTTGTAGCCTCCGTTGAGTACAAGTACAATGGAGTTGGCAAATTGGATGACTCTTCAAGCCCATTTTACCTCTTTATAAGAGGACATAAAATCATGCTACTTGGACGTGTAATCAAGCCTATCTATAATCCTTCAAATGAGAGTAGATAAAAGATGACACCTATATGTTTTGTAACACCCTTTTACTATTTTTTTTTAGTAAGGGTATATTAATGGTAGCTTTCAAGATGGATTACCATGCTTGTGACTCCTCCGTAGATTAAGAGTACGTAAATGGCGACCAATTAAATGAGATGTTAGGCTACAAACCATCTTTTGAGCAAGAGTGCACTGAAGATGATACCTTAGAAGGGTTATTATGTTGTTGTACCCTCTTTTGAGTAAGAATACACATATTGTAGCACCAAATAAAGATTGTTATGCCCGTATACCCTCTTAAGAGTAAGAGTACGTAGAAGGTTGCTAAAATATGTGTTGTCACGAACGTGTACCCACTTTTAGATAAAGTACAATGATGCCAGGTACTTGGATTTTTTTTGGAAGCATGTGTACCCAATTTGGAGTAAGAAGCTATGTCGATTGTATGTCAACCTTATGTACCCTCTTTTTAGTAGAAGTGTATTGAAGATAACCACCTAGTTGGGTTGACAAGTTTGTGTAATGAACCTTCAAAAAGAGTACACCAATGATGGCTTAGATGGCTTGCTACGCTTGTATACATGGAAGATGACAACTTCAATGAGTTGCCATTCCTAAGAACCATCTTTTCACTTAGTCTACATGGTACATGGATTATGGCTGTCTCAATGGGTTGTCACACTCTTGTACATTCTTTTTTTTTTAGGTACACAATTAGTGGCCAGCTAGACGATTTGTCAACCCTATGTTCCTTTCAGCAATATTACACAAAAAATTACAACTTAAGTGAGATGCCATGTTCTTATAGCCACTATTGAGTAGAGGAACACTGAAGTTGGTTAATTGGATGGCTATTAAAGCCTGTGTTTGCTCTTTACAATAAGAGTAGATAGAATACTTAAATGGGTAACTGAGCATGTTTGTAATCTTTTAAATGAGAATAGATAGAAGATGACACTGAGTTGTTTGCAATGTCCTTGCACCATTTTTTGAGTAAGAGTACATTGAAGGTAACTTCCAAGATGGATTACAATGCTAGTGAGCCCTTAGTAGAGTTAAGTACGTAAATGACACAATTGCAAGCGAGCAAGTGCATTGAAGATGATACCTTAGATGGGATGTTATGCACTTGAAATCTTTCAAGTAAGAATACAAAGCTTGGAGCACCAAATAAAGAGTGTATTGCGTGTATACCCTCTTTAAAGTAAGAGTACTTAGAAGGTTGCTACTTATATGTGTTGTCATGCCCATGTTCCCACTTTTAGGTAATGGTACAATGGTCTATGGCCCTTGGATTGGCTACATGTCTACCCAATTTGGAGTAATTGTCAAAGCTCGAAGCTACTTAGATAGTTTGTCAACGTTATGTACCCTCTTTTTAGTAGTAGCGCATTGAAGATGGTCACTTGGATGGGTTGTCAAGTCCATGTAACCACTTTTCAAAAAGTGTACAATGGTGGTTGCTAATTTGATGGCTTGGTAGGCCCATGTACGCTTTTTATAGAAGTTGTAGGCCACTGAGGGAATATTAGATGGCTTGCTATGCTTGTGTAAGTGGAAGATGTCCACTTCAATGAGTTGCCATGCTCAAGAGCCATCTTTTAATTAAGTGTACATGGATTATGGATCTCCACAGATTGTTGTGCTCTTGTACATTATTTTTGTGTTAAAGTACTTTGATGGTGGCTAGGTAGATGGTTTGCCAACCCTACTTACTCTCCTTTCAATAATATTGCACTAAAAATTACCACTTTAATGATTTTCCAAGTTCTTAACTTCTATTGAGTAGAGGTGCACTAGAGTTGGCTAATTGGATGGCTCTTCAAGCCTATGTTACATCTTTATAGATAGAGTACACAGAATATTGCCACTTAAATGGGTAATCAAGCCTATTTATAGTCTTTTGTATAAGAGTAGATAGAAGATGTGCCCTTTATGATTTGTAATGCCCTTTTACACTTTTTTGAGGAAGAATTCATTGCTTGTGAGCTCACCCTAGAGTAAGACATAAATGGCTACCACTTAAATCAGATGTCATGCTGCAAACCCTCAATAGGACAAGAGTGCAGAGATGATACCTTAGATGGCCTACTATGGATGTGTATATGGTAGATGGTTACTTTGTAGAGTTGCTAAGCTCAAGAATGACCTTTTGACTAAGTATACATAGATTGTGGCTATCTTGATCAATTGTCATGCTGTTCTTTTCATGTTAAAGTACATAGATAGTGGTTAGCAAGATGGTTTGTCATCCCTATTTCCCCTTCATTCGGTAATATTGCATAGAAAATTACCAATTAAATGATTTCCCTAGTTCTCGTAACCTCTTTTAAGTAGAGGTACTTTGGAGTTGGCTAACTGAATGGCTCCTCAAGCTATTGTTACCTCTTTATAATAAGAGTACATAGAATATTACCACTTTGATTAGTAACCGTGCTTGTTTGTAATCTTTGGAATGAAAGTAAATAGAAGATGCCACCTATATGTTTTGTAAAATACTAGATGGATTACCACACTTCTGAGAAGTCACATGAGTAACAGTGCATAAATGGCTACCTCTTAAATGGGATGTCGAGTTGCAAACCCTCTTTTGAACAAGAATGCATTGAAGATGATAGCTTAGATGGGTTGTTAAGCCCTTGTACCCTCTTTCGAGCAAGAATTAACAGATTACAACAATAAAGGAAGATCATCATGCCTTTAAACCCTCTTTAGATTAAGAGTACGTATTGATGCTTGTATGTGTTGTAGCCCATGTGTTCCCACTTTTAGGTAATAGTACAGTGCTACTTTGTTTAGGATGCATGTGTACCCAATCTAAAGTAAGAGTAATAGCTACAAGCTACGTAGATAGTATGTCAAACTTGTACCCTCATTTAAGTAGTGCATCGAAGATGACCACCAAGTTTGGTCAACAAATTCATGTAACCACTTTTTAGTAAGAGTACACCAGTGATGGAAAATTTTATGGCTTGGTGGGCCCATGTACGATGTTTACAAAAATTGTACACTAGTGAAGGGATATTAGATGGCTTGCTACGCTTGTGTATATGGAAGATGACAACTTCATTGAGTTGTAATGGTCATGAACAATCTGTTGGCTTAGAGTACATAGATTTTGCTATCTTGTTCTATTGTCATGCTGCTGTTTGTTCTTCTTTTTTTAAAGTACATGGATAGTGGTCACCTTGTTGGTTTGTCATCCCTATTTACACTACTTTCAATAATATTACAAAGATAATTACTTTTCAAAATGATTTGTCTAGTTCTCTTAAACTTTACTTAGTCGAGGTAGATTGGAGTTGGCTTTTAGGATGGCTCTTCTAGCCTATGTTACCAATTTAAAGTTAGAGTACGTAGAATATTGCCACATAGATGCATAACCAAGCCTTTATAATCATTTGAATGAGAGTTGATAGAGGACGGCACCTGTGATTTCTAACCCCCTTTTACCCTTATTTGAGTAAGAGTACATTGATAGCAGCTATCAAGATGATTACTAAGCTTGTGAGCCCTCCTTAGATAAAGAGTACATAAATGGATACCACTTAAATGGGACGTCAAGCTGAGCTGCAAACCCTCTTTCTAACAAGAGTGTGAAGAAGGTGATACCTTAGATGGGTTGTTAAGCCCTTGTACCCTCTTTCTAGTAAGAATACATAGATTCCAGTACCAAATAGAGATTGTCATGCCCATATACCCACTTTCCCACTTTATAGTAAGAGTACATAGATTATGGCAGACTTCATGGATTGTCATGCTCTTGTAAATTCTGTGTTAAAGTACATAGGTAGTGGTTAGCAAGATTGTTTGTTAACATAATGTGCCCTCCTTTGGGTGACATCACACACTGGAGTTCTTGTAATGCTGAGTTCTTGTAACCTCTATTAAGTAGAGGTACATTGGAGTTGGCTAATTAGATCATTCTTCAAGCTCAATCAGCTCTTTATAACAAGAGTACATACAACATTGTTGCTTAATTGGAAATCGAGCCTATTTGTAATCCCTTGAATGATAGTAGATAGAAGTTGGTACTAAGATGTTTTGTAAAGTCCTTGTACTCCTTTTTGAGTAAGAGTAGATTGAAGGTAGCTTCCAAGACGGATTACCATGCTATTAAGCCTTTCTAGAGTCCAACAACAAGCCCTCTTTCAACCATGAGTGAATAGAAGATGATACCTTATATTGGTTGCTAAGCAATGGTAACCTCTTTTAAGTAAGAATAGATACATTGTAGCTCTAAATAAAGATTATCATGCCCATATACCCTCTATAGACTAAGAGTACATAGAAAGTTGCTTCCTATATGTATTGTTGCACCCATTTTTCAACTTTTAGATAATAGTGTTGTGACGTTGGCTACAAGGATTAGTTGGGATGCATGTCTACCCAATCTAAAGTAAGAGTAATCGCTTGAAGCTACTTCGATAGTATGTCAAGCATATGTACCCTCCTTTTAGTAGTAGAGCATCGAAGATGGCCTCTTAGATGGGTTGTCAAGTTCGTGTATCCACTTTTTAGAAACTATACACCAATGATGGAAAATTTTAATGCCTTGGTAGGCCCTTATACGATCTCTACAAAAATTATAGGCCAGTGAAGGTGTATTAGATGGCTTGCTATGCCAGTGTATATGGAAGATGACAACCTCAATAAGTTGCCATGCTTGGGAACCAACTTTCCACTATACATATATTATGAATGTCTACCCTATTTATCCTCCATTTAATAATATTGCACATAAAATTGCTACTTAAATGATTGGCCAAGTTTTTGTAACCTCGTACACTAGAGTTGACCAATTTGTTGGCTCTTGATGCTCGTGTTTCCTATTTATGATAAGAGTATATAGAATATTGCAACTTAGATGCATAATTGGCTTCCTTTATAATCTTTCAAATGAGATTGGATAGAATATGCTTTGTAACGCCCTTTTACTCTTTTTTGAGTAAGAGTACATTGATGGTAGCTTTCAAGATGAATTGCCATGCTTATGTAAAAGCACGTAATGGTAATTTACGTGCTCAAGTAATAGCACTTAAATGGCTACCACTTAAATGGGATGTAAGGCTGCAATCCCTCTTTTGAACAAGTGTGCAAAGAAGATGACACCTTAGATGGGTTATTAAGCCCTTGTACCCAATTTCAAGTAAGAATAGACGGATTCTAGCACCAAATAAAAATGGTCATGCTCGTTTGTATACTCTCTTTAGAGTAAGAGTATGTTGATGGTTACGTAACAATACAATTATGTTGGCTACATCGTTTTTTTGGGATGCATGTTTACCTAATTTGGAGTAAGAGTAATAGCTAGAAACCACGTTGGTAGTATGTCAACCTTATGTACCATCTTATGTACCTACATAGATGATGACTATTTTGATGGCTTGGTAGGCACATGTATGCTCTTTAAAGAAATTGTACACTTGTTATGCCTATGTATATGGTAGATGACGACTTCAATGAGTAGCCATGCTCGAGAAAGATCTTTTTACTAAGAGTACATAGATTGTCACTATGTCAATCAGTTTTCATGCTCCTATGCATTCTTTTTGTGCTAAAGTAGATAGATAGTGGCTACCTAGAAAGTTTGCCATCCCCATTTACCCTACCTTTGGCAATATTTCATAGACAATAACCACTAAATGATTTTCCAAGTTCTTGTAACCTCTATTGAGTAGAGGGACACTGGAGTTGACTAATTGGATGGCTATTCAAGCCCATGTCACCTATTTATAATAAGAGTACAAAGATGAATAATAGAGCCCGTTTATAATCTTTTGAATGAGAGTAGAAAGAAGATGGTAGCTTTCAAGATAGATTACTATGCTTCTGTGCCCTCCCTAGAGTAAGAGTACATAAAAGGCTACCTCTTAAAAGGGATGTCAAGCTGCAAACTCACTTTTGAACAAGAGTGCATAGAAGATGATACCTTAGATGAGTTTTTAAGCCTATGTACCCTCTTTCAAGTATGAATACATAGATTATCGTGTCAAATAAAGATTACCCTCGTATACCCTCATTAGAATAAGAGTACATAGAAGGTCGCTACTTGAATGTGTTGTCACCAATTGTACCCACTTTTATGTAATAGTACAATGATGCTAGCTACTTGGATTGTTTAGGATGCATGTGTTCCCAATATGGATTGCTTAAATGGTTAGTCAATCCTATTTGTAGTATTTTGAATGAGAGTAGATAGAAGATGACATTGAGATGTTAGTGTACGTTGAAGTACATTGAAGGTAGCTTTCAAGATGGATTAGCATGCTAGTGAGCCCTCACTAGAGTTAGAGTGCATAAATGGCATTGTTGCAAGCCGTCTTTCGAGTAAGAGTGCAACGAAGATGATAACTTAAATGGGTTTTTATCCATTCTCTTTCTAGAATAGATTGATTGTACCACCAAGTAAAGAATGTCATGCCTATATACCCTTTTTAGAGAAAGAGTATGTAGAAGGTTGCTACATATATATGTTGTTGTGCCTATGTTCCCATTGTTAGGTAATAGTAAAATAATGTTGGGCACTTGGATTGGTTGTGATGCATGTGTACCCAATTTGTAGTAAGAGTAATTGCTATATTGAGTACAAAATTACCACTTGAATGATTTGCCATCTTCTCGTAACCTGTATCAATTAGAGGAACACTGGAGTTGCCTAATTGAATGGCTCTTCAAGTGCATGTTTCCATTTTATAATAAGAGTACATAGAATATTTTCACTTAGTGACTTAGATGGGTAATCGAGCCCATTTGTTATCTTTCGAGTGGGAGTAGATAGAAGATGGCACCTATATGTTTTGTAACACCCATATACACTTTCTAAGTAAGGGTACATTGATGGTAGCTTTAAAAATGGATTACCATGCTTGTGAGCCCTACCTAGAGTAAGATCAGGAAAATGGATACCACTTAAATTAGATATTTGGTTGTAAACCCTATTTTGATCAAGGGTGCATAGAAGATGATACCTTAGATGGGTTGTTAAACTCATTACTCTTTTTCGAGTAAGAATACATAGAATGTAGCACCAAATAATGATTGTCACACTCGTATACCCACTTTAGAGTAAGAGTATGTAGAATGTTGCAACTTCTATGTGTTGTCACGCACGTGTACCCACTTTTAGGTAATAGTACAATGACGCTATGTAGTATAGTAATAGTATGTCAACCTTATGTAGCCCCAATCTAGAGTAAGACTAACTAGAAGCTATGTAGTTAGTATGTCGACCTTATGTAACCCCTTTTTAGTAGTAGTGAATTGAAGATTGCCACCTTGTTGGATTGACAACCTATATTGTTTGTCATCCTCATTTACATAAACGGCTACCACAATACTACTTACAAGATGATAGCTTAGATGGGTTGTTATGTCCTTGTTCCCTCTTTTGAGCAGTACATAGATTGTAGCACCAAATAAAGATTGTCATGCCCATGTACCCTCTTTCAGGTAAGAGTACGTAGAAGGTTGCTACACGTATGTGTTGTTGAGCACGTGTGCCCACTTTTGGCTGTTTTGGCTATCTTGATGGGTTGGCATGCTATTGTACGCTCCTTTTCTATTAAACTACGTAGATAGTGGCGAGCTAGATGGTTTGTCAACCCTATTTACCCTCCCCTTAGTATTCTTGCACAAAACATTGTCGCTTAAATGATTTCCCAAGTTCTTGTAACCTCTATTGAGTACTAGTACATTAGAGTTGGCTAATTTGATGGCTATTCAACCCTGTGTTACCTATTTATTGTTAGAGTACATAGAAGATTACCACTTAGATGAGTAATCATGCCTATTTTTAATCTTTTGAATTAGAGTAGACTAGAGGCTTTGTTTTGTAATCACACCTATATGTTTTGTAAAGCATGCTTACACTTTTTTGAGTAAGAGTACATTGACAGTGGCTTTCAAGATTGATTACCATGCTTGTGAGGCCTCTCCCAAGTGTAATAACATGTAAATGGCAACCACTTAAACGGGATGTCAAGCTGCAAACCCTCTTTTGAACAAGTGTGCTTAGAATATGATACCTGAGAAGGGTTTTTAAGCCCTGACCCTCTTTCTAGTAATAATACAAAGATTCTAGCATCTAATAAAGATTGTCACTCTTGTATACCCTATTTAGAGTAAGAGCATGTAGAAGGTTGCTACTTGTATGTCTTGTCACGCATGTGTACCCACTTTTACTTAATAGTACAATGATGTTGGCTACCTAGATCTTTTATGACAAATGTGTTCCCAATTTGGAGTAAGAGTAATAGCTAGAAGCCATGTAGATAGTATGTTAACATTATGCACCCTCTTTTTAGTAGTTGTACATCAAAGATGGCCACCAAGTTGCATTGACTAGTCCATCCAACCACATTTAAGTAGGAGTACGCTAGTGATGGATAATTTGATGGCTACGAGGGCCCATGTACACTCTTCACAGAAATTATACACCAGTGAGGGATATTAGATTACTTGCAATGCCTGATTGGATGGAAGATGTTAACTTCCTTGGGTTTCCATGCTCAGGATTGATTTTTTGACTTAGACTACATAGATTTTGGTTATTTCAATTGGTTTTCATGCTCTTGTACGCTTTGTTTTGTGTGTTAAAGTACATATGAAAAGAATGTGACTTTCATCTTGTTTGTATTTTGCTTGATTTGTAACTTGATGTACTCAAGGGCATTGTTGGAATTTGGGGCTTGAGTATAAAAGCCCAAATTTAAATAAGACTGCCACATTAGATAGAGATTCTACTAAATTTGGAATACAGGTGGAGAAGGCTCACTCCACCATCTTACTGTGTCTATCAGATGAGGTAATCATAGAAGTTGCAGATTAAACAACTTCCTCTGGTCTGTGGCAGAAATTAGAGTCATTATATATGACTAAGTCTTTAACAAACAAGTTGTTAAAGCAAAGATTGTTCTCACTAAAAATGAAGGTACACCACTTAAGCAGCATTTAGATCAGTTGAATTCCATTCTGATGGAACTCAAGAACATAGGTGTTACCATTTAAGATGAAGATATGTAGTTCTCATCTTGCTTTGCTCACTTTCTCTCAGTTATGAGAATTTTGTTCAGTCTTGTGTAGTTGGAAGAGATTCCATTACACTGGAAGAAGTGAGATCTAGCCTTCATTCGAGAGAGCTGAGACACATGGTGCAACATGATAGTAATGAGGCAAGTGGTTTTGGCCTCACAGCTCATCAGCAAGAGAACAGAAGTAGAAGTCAGTAGAAAGGGAGTAATAAGAACAGAAATAGGAGCAAATGCAAAAGCAAGTACTCAATGGATACTTGCAATTACTGTAAGGAGAACGGACACTGGAAAACAAATTGTCCCAAGTTGAAGAACAAAGGAAAGGCTACAGTGGCAGAAATAGATTCTGCATCTAATGGTGATTTTTCTCTTACAGTTTGTTGTAGTGCTTATTCAAGTGATCAGTGGATCATGGACTCAGGAGCATCCCACCATATGACTCCATGCAAGGAGTACTTTGATACATATGAGCAAGTGGAGGATGGCCAAGTGACCTTGGCCAATGACAATGTATGCTCTAGAGCAGGTGTTGGCACTATCAAGTTCAGTATGCAAGATGGCATGATTAGAGTTTTGGAAGATGTTTGACACGTTCCAAAACTAAGTAAGAACGTAATTTCTCTTATGGCCCTTGATTCTAAGGGTTACAGATATTCAGGTGGAGGGGGAAAGATTAGTGTTGTGAAACGTTCATTGGTTGTAATGAAGGGTGTCAAATCTAGCCCCTTATAAATTTTGCAGGGCACACCTATTTCTAGTTCAGCTGCAGCAGCTACATCAGATCAGGAGTATCAATCTATTACATGGCACTCAAGAATGAGTCATTTGGGACAGAATGGTATGCATAGATTGAGTAGTCTAGGCAGGTTTGAAGGACACAAGGTAGTTTGCATTGATATGTGCAAACATTGTGTATATGGCAAGCAGAAAAGGGTGTCTTTTGGCAAAGGTCAGCACAGTTCAAAGGGAGTATTAGACTATATACATGCTGATTGTTGGGGACCAGCACGACAGTCCTCTCATGGAGGATCAAGGTATTTCCTTTCTATTATTGATGACTACTCTCGCATGAATTGGGTTTTCTTCTTGAAACATAAGAGTGATGCTTTTGAAAGTTTTAAGCATTGGAAAGTTCAAGTAGAAAACCAAACTAATAGAAAGGTCAAATATTTGAGGACAGATAATGGTCTTGAGTTTTGCTCTCAAGAGTTTAACAATTTTTGTAAAAATATAGGAATTTCCAGACATTATAATGTCAGACATACCCCTCAACAGAATGGAGTGGTAGAGAGATTGAACAGGACACTCCTTGAAAAGGCCAGGTGCATGCTATCTAATGCAAGTTTGAGCAAGAATTTTTGGGTAGAGGCTGTTAACACAGCTTCCTTTCTGGTTAACAGGTCTCCCTCTAGTGCTATAGATGGTAAGATACCATTTGAATTGTAGATGAACAGGTCTGCAATTTACTCCAAGCTCAAGATTTTTGGATGTCCAACTTACTACCATATGAACAATGGGAAGCTGGAGTCTCGAGCCAAGAAAGGCTTATTTGTTGGATATGGTATTGGAGTAAAAGGATACAGAATATATGACATTGCATATGGTAAAGTGATATACAGTCGTGATGTCACTTTTGATGAAAATGTTTTGTTGCAGACTATAAAAGAATTGGAAATTGCATCACCAAAAGTTGAGAATACTACTCCTGAATAGGTGGAGTTATATACACAGCAGCCTGGTAATACTGATCAAGTTGAGCCAAAAGATAACTCATCAGGTGTTCAGGAAAATGTAGTTGAGGAGGAAGAGGTGGAGCAACCACCACCAAGAACCATTGGTAGAGAACGTCCTAGAAGGGACATTAGACATCCTATTAGGTATGGCTATGAAAATTTGGTTGCTTTTGCCTTACAGGTAGTAGAAGAGGTGGAGGATTCTGTTGATCCACCTACTTATGAAGTTGCATTAAAATGTTCTGATGCTGGTCTTTGGATGATTGCAATGGAGGAGAAATTGCAATCCCTCCATAAAAACAAAACTTGGGAGCTTGTGAAACGTCCAAAGAACAAGAACATTGTAAGTTGCAAATGGGTCTATAAGAAGAAGGTTGGGACTCAAGGCAACATTGGGGTGCAGCACAAGGCAAGGTTGGTTGCCAAAGGCTATTCACAACGAGAAGGAATTGATTACAATGAGGTATTTGCTCCTGTTGTGCGTCATACATCCATTAGAGTGCTTTTGTCTATTGTTACAGTACAGAATCTTGAATTAGAACAATTGGATGTAAAGATGGCCCTCTTGCATGGTGATTTAGATGAAGATATTTGGATGGAGCAACCAACAGGTTTTGTGGTACAGAATAAAGATGATTGGGTGTGCAAGTTGAATAAGTCTCTTTATGGACTTAAGTAGTCACCACGACAATGGTACAAGAGATTTGATACATTCATTACCAAAGTTGGTTTTAGGCGCAACTATTATGATTCATGTGTGTATGTTAGAACTCTTGATGATAACACACATATTTATCTACTTTTGTATGTTGACGATATTCTCATAGCTACAAAGAATATTGATGTTATTCAGGAGTTGAAGGGCAGATTAAAATCTGAATTTGAAATGAAGGATCTTGGTCCAGCTGGAAGAATTCTTGGGATGGAAATTAGGCGTGACAGGAATTCTGGTAAGCTATTCTTAAATCAACAAAAGTATGTTGAAAAGATCCTTAACAGATTTGGCATGACTTCTTGTAAAGCCATTGGCACACCATATGACAGGAATTTGAAGTTATCCTCAGCTATGTGTCCTGAATCTGAAGTAGATAGATTAGATATGTAGAAAGTTCCTTACTCTTAGGCAGTTGGTAGCTTAATGTATGCAATGATTTGTAACAGGCCTGATTTAGCATATCCTTTAAGTGTTGTTACCAAGTTCATGTCCAATCTGGGCAGGGAACATTGGAAAGCTGTGAAAAGGATATTCAGGTACTTGAAAGGAACTTTTGACATTGGTTTATTATATACTGCAGATCAGAATTGTATTATGGCAAGTTATGCAGATTCTGACTTTGTAGGGGATGTTGATAAAAGAAGGTCTTTGTCAAGCTATGTTTTCACATTTGCAGGTTCCATAGTGAGTTGGAAATCAACTCTTCAGCCTACTGTAGTGCTGTCTACTACTGAGGCTGAATATGTGGCTTTGACAGAAGCTGCTAAAGAGGGAATCTGGATGAGAGGATTGTTAGGAGATTTGTGTTGGCACACAGATAAAGCAAACATCTACTGTGATAGTCTCAGTGCTATTTATCTCTCCAATGACAATTTCTTTCATGATAGAACAGCGCATATTGATGTGAAGTATCACTTCCTTAGGAATGAAGACAGGATAAAGATCAAGAAGATCAACACCCAAGACAACCCAGCTGATATGTTTACCAAAGGGGTTGTGGAGAGTAAGTTCAAGCATTACTTGGACTTACTCAACGTCTACAGTTACTGCTAACCCTTATGGGTCATGATGGCTCTCATTTGTTATAGGTGGAGCTTGATGGAAGTCAAGGTGGAGATTTGAAAAGAATGTGACTTTCATCTTGTTTGTATTTTGCTTGATTTGTAACTTGATGTACTCAAGGGCATTGTTGGAATTTGGGGCTTGAGTATAAAAGCCCAAATTCGCCCAAATTGAAAAATTAAGAAGAAGCTTTTGTTCCTTGCTTCTTCTCCTTATACCCACCACCAAATAGTGAAACCCACCAAGAGAACCATCCGTGGAGTACCCAAAGTGAAGGGGAACCATATAAATCCTTTGCATTTGGATGTATTGATCAAATCGATACCTTCTTCCACTCGAAAATTTGGATTCAAGCATGAAATCCGTAGGCGACGTCGTGATTTCGACCTCGATTTGGGCCCCGATTTCTTTCGAAATAATAGGGCTTTTGTTCGTAGAAGCACAACAACATAGATGGTGGAGACCAAGATGCTTTGTCAAACCCATTTATCCTTCTGTTGATAATATTGCACGGAAAATTACCACCTAAATGATTTTCGGTAATCTAGCTTGTTTATGATCTTTCAAATGAGAGTAGAAAGAAGAAGGCACCAATATGTTTTGTAGTGACCTTTTGCCTATTTTTGACTAAGAGTACATTGATGGTAGCTTTCAAGATTGTTTACCCCTTAAATGGGATGTCTGGCTACAAACCCTCTTTCAAGATTGGTTATTAAGCTCATGTACCCTCTATCGAGTAAGAATATATAGATTATAGCATTAAATAAAGATTGTCATACTTGTATACCCTCTTTACAGTTAGAGTACATAGAAGGTCGCAACTTGTATGTGTTGGCACGCACGTGTACCCACATTTACTTGATAGTACAATGATGCTTGCTATTTGGATTGTTTGGGACGCATGTGTTCCCAATTTGAAGTAAGAGTAATAGCTAGAAGCTTAGATGTCTTTCCATGCCTGTGTAAATGGAAGATGACAACTTCAATGAGTTGCCATGCTCGAGAATGACCTTTCTTGTTTGGAATGACCATTTGACTAAGAGTACACAGATTGTGATTATCTCGAAAGGTTGTCATGCTCCTATAGACTTTCCTTGTTAAAGTACATAGACAATGATTCGCTAGATGGTTTGTCATCCCTAATTACCCTCCTTTCAGTAATATTGCATAGAAAATTACCACTTAACAATTTGCCAAGTTCTCATAACCTCTATTGAGTGGAGGTACACTGCAGTAGGCTAATTGGATGGCTCTTCAAGCTATTGTTACCTCTTTATAATAAAAGTACATAGAATATTACCACTTACGAGCCTATTTATAATCTTTTGAATGAGGATAGATAGAAGATGGCACTTATATGTTTTGTAACACACTCTTACCCTTTTTTCAGTAAGAGTACATTTATGGTGGCTTCCTAGACAGATTGTGTGAGCCCTCCCTAGAGTAAGAGTACGTAAATCACTACCTATTAATTGGGATGTCAAGTTGCAAACCCTCTTTTGGATAAGAGTGCATAGAAGATCATATGGGTAAGAGTAATATGTAGAAGAGTTATATGGGTTGTACTATAGAATACACAAATTGTACCCTCTTTCAAGTAAGAATACGCAAACTATAGCACCAAAGAAAGATTTTCATGCCTGTATACTCGCTTTAGAGTAAGGGCACATAGCAGGTTGCAACTTGTATTTGTTGTCACGCACATGTTCCCACTTTTAGCTAATAGTACAATGATGCTTGCTACTTGTATTGTTTAGGACGCATGTGTACCCTATCAAGAGTAAGAGTAATAGCTACAAGCTATGTAGATAGTATGTCAACCTTATATACCCTCATTTTAGTCGTAGTGCTTCGAAGATGGCCATCTAGTTGGGGTGACAAGTCCATGTAACCACTTTTAGAAAGAGTACACAAATGATGGCTAATTTGATAGTTTAGTAGGCTCGTGTATGCTCTTTACTGAAATTGTACCCCAGTGAAGGCATATTAGATGGCTTGTATGACTTTATATATTGAAGATGACAACTTCAATGGATTGCCATTCTCGTTTATGCTCTTCATACCCTTTTACCACTCTGTCACACGAGTACATAGAATATTGCCACTTAGAAAGGTAATCGAGGTCGTTTATAATCTTCTGAATGAGAGTAGATAGGAGAAAACACCTATATTTGTTGTAAAGTAATTTTGCCAATTTTTGAGCAAGAGTACATCAATAGTAGCTTTTTAGCCAAATTACCATGCATGTGAGCCCTCCCTATTGTAGGACAACGTAAATGGCTACCTCTTAAATGGGGTGTCCCCTTAGATGGGTGGTTAAGCCTTTATACTCTCTTTCAAGTAAAAATACACATATTGTACCACCAAATAAAGATTGTCATGCCTATGTAAACTCTTTAGAGTAAAAGTGCATAGATGGTTGCTACTTGCACGCATGTGTACAAGGATGCTAGCTACTTGGAATTTTGGAGGTGTACCCAATTTGGAGTAAGAGTAATATCTACAAGTTACTTAGATAGTATGTCAACCTTATGTACCCACTTTTTAGTAGTAGTGCATCGAAGATGGCCACCTTGTTGGGTTGACTAGTCCATGTAAGTACTTTTCAAAAGTAGTACACCAGTGATGGCAAATTTGATGTCTTGGTAGACCCGTGTATGCTTTCTATAGAAATTGTACACCAGTGAAGGGATATTAGATTGCTTGCTACGTCTATGTAAATGAAAGATGACAACTTCAATGAGTTGTCATGCTCGAGAATGATCTTTTGACTAGGGTAGATAGATTTTGCTTGTCTTGCTTGGTTGTCATGCTCTTGTATTTTTTTTTGTGTTAAAGTACATAGATAGAGTCTAGTTAGATGGTTTGTCATCTAGATTTACCCTCCTTTTGGTAATATTGCACAGAAAATTACCACTTAATTGATTTGCCAAGTTCTTGTAACCTCTATTGAGTGGACCTGCATTAGTATTGGCTAATTAGATGAATCTTCAAGCTCGTGTTCCCTATTTATAACAAGAGTACATAGAACAAATCCACTAAGATGGGAATTGAGCGCATTTGTAATCTTTTGAATGAGAGTAGACAGAAGATGACACCTATATGTTTCGTAACACCCTTTACCATTTTCTGAGTAAGTTTACATTGATGGTAGCTTTAAAAATGGATTACCATGCTTGTGAGTCCTACCTAGGGTAAGAGCACGTAAATAAATTGGATATTGGTCTGCAAACCCTATTTTGAACAAGGGTGCATAGAAGATGATACCTTAGATAGGTTGTTAAGCTCATTACCCTCTTTCAAGTAGGAATACATAGATTGTAGCATCAAATAAAGATTGTCATGCCTATATACCCACTTTTGAGTAGGAGTACATGGAATGATGCAACTTTTGTGTATTTTATAGGTGTTAATTCATGCATTTTATTGAATTTTAGTTGCATTTTGCATTGGATAATGTTGATTGAAAGGTTAACTATGTTTTTAAGCATTATGCATGTTTATTCACTTTATTGATGCATGAATTAAGTTTTAAGTCGTGAAAATTATATATGAATATGTTAGCGATTGTTTACTAAAAAGGAAATGATGAAATGATGACTGATGACTTAGTTTGCTGGTAAATTAGTTAACTCAAATAAGAAATCACAATTCATGTCTAAATTACAAAGTCCATGGGTAAACAACGAACTTACTCTGTTTGTAATCTAGTTTATCAATAAACCTGAGTATTGCTTTTTCTGTGCAACGCATTTTATGGATATAATAGTGAATACAATTGTAGTGGATGATAAAATATGATGAATTATTTTTCCTATAATGTGACGTTCTTGACAAAAAGGTATATTTTGATGAACAAAGAAAATTCTTGTAAGAGTTAGAGCTGAGAAATTCCATTTAGCAGATGTTTGATCTTGAAGAATGTGGACTAACAAAGAAAGGAAGTGGGCTTGCATGGAACAATCCTACACATCTAGATGTGCAACACGTCTTTGATAATTGCTAGCTGAGGAACTACCACTCCCTTAGTCGATAAAAGGAGTCCCTTAGCCATGAAAACCCCCCTCTCTTCCTTCATCCAAACACTGTCTACAGTCATATTCTCCATCTTCTCCATCTTCCACCTTCCACCCATTCACTTCTTCTCGAGGAGAGATTAATGGCCTCTTCTTCCTCTATCTTCTCCCTTCCAAGCTGTGGATGTTCACTAGGTATGCTCCTTTGAAACCTCGCTCTGCACCCCCCCCCCCCCCACCAATCCTTGAGTTGTCTTGTAGGTTCCATCGTATGTGGGGGTCTTTCAACCTTAGGATGTCGATCTCCTTCCACAATGGTCATGCAACCTCACCTAGGGAGGAGCATTCTATTAACCCCCCCAGACCCAACTCTGACTTGGATTACTAGTAAGTGTGTGGTTGTTGACCTGCTGGCCACTACTGGTTTCCTGGCTCTCCCCTTGAATATGTGCACATTGACCCCTCCATACCAGGGGTTAGGTCTCGGCCCCTAACCAGGATGTCAAACTTTCACCTAGCACCACCGGCACTTGTGCCAAATGGCTGGACGTTGGACTCCCACTCCTCTCAGAGTTACCACTTTGGCTTAAATGCTACGCCCTCACTGGATAGTTTAGGTTGAACACCCCTACCCAGTAGAGGAAATTCTTCTCTGATCCAATGGAAATTCCTCTACTGGTTGTAGGAAGTTCCTCTCTCATCCAGTGGAAATTCTTGTACGTGGTGTGCTCCATTTGTTCATCTCCACTATGAGGAATAGGACGTTGAACATCACTACCTTTTCTTGGTTTAAAGATATTATCAATCGTAATGGCACTAAGGAGGTGAATCATATTGAATGATTCAGTATCTAATCCAAAATCCTGGCCAATTGACTTTGATCCCTTTCATAATATAGTAGACAGCCTAAAGAGTCAATTCACTTAACTCATCAGTGTGACCCTTTTTCTAAATTAAGTTTGTGCAAACAATGTGTGCAACAATCTTTGCATCCAAGCTCAAGTCTACAATCTTGTCTATTTTCCTTCCATGATTGATGGTGTCACTAACTACCTCATTGATCTCTTGGTATGAGATGGTTGTGAGTAGCTAGGAAGTGTAATATCCAATCCAACGGTTGGTAAATGAAGAATAGCCCCAATGATCTCCTGTTTTATTTGAAGGAGATGGCCTTGCATAAAGCAATTCAACCTGCTTCGATCTTCCCTAAGATTTGGGTAAAAAAGAGAAAATCTTAGGACTAACTTCGTCAATTGTCATTTGGAAGAAGTATATCAAACCTTGATGACAGAAATAATCCCTAATGTGATCCATATTGTGGAAATTGATGTACCAACCAACCATAAAGGATTTCTTTTCCAAAAAACCTATCATCATATGCGTCTTTTGCAGTTTCATCTCTAAAGAAACTACTAGATGCAGCATCAATTGGTTGCTTTCCCTTCTTTGAGTATACCTCTTTACCCTTCTTGCTTTTACCTCTAAGAATCTTGCGTGGCATTTTCACAAAAAAACAAAGTCAGAGAATTTTGGAATATGATAGAGTTTTGTTTGATGTTCTGAATCGCCTAATAGTTTGGCAGAATAGATAATCGATTTTTGGCCCCTTTTTGGTGAATCGATTTCTATAGTTCCTAGAGAGTTTAGGACAATGAGATGATGGTTTCGACTGAAAACATAGTGGAATCACGTAAGGAACTAGAGAAAACCTAAGGGATATTTGAGATCATAAGAAAACGAAACAAAAAGTGAAAGAACCATGTTTTACCTCAAGATTCAAATCGGATTGAACTTGTGATGAGGAAACATGGAAGATCCGTGAAGAATGAGGTCAAAACACTCCAAAGGAAGGATCAAGAGGCCAAGCATAGGGAGTGGGAAGAGTTGGAAATGGAAGATGTGCGTCTTCGATTTTAAGAGTTGGGTTCGCAAATTTGTTATAACAAATTTGAAATTCGTTATTCCGAATCTTGATTTTCCCCCCTTTTAGTGGATTAACCTAGATTTGAATATCTGAATGCATTTAGATAATCGATTGAAGGAGATTATTTTAGGGATATAGTTTTAAATTAATCACTTAAAAAAAAAATTGAGTATGTTGGTGGAATTTCCTATGAGATTAAGCGAAATATCCACTATCCATGGAATTTCCTATGGATTCCGATAGAATTTCCTAAGGATGTAAGAGTTAAATGCTCAACTGTAATGGAATTCCCTAGAGAATGTAGAGGAAGTTCCATTTCTTTGGTTAGAACTATAAGATCATCTAAGAATTTTCTAAGTGTGAGAGGAATTTCCATCTCAGGGGATCGAAATTTCCTCTAGCTCTCTAGACTTAGAAAGATTCTTAATAATCCACCATAATAGGAATTTCTATCACAATGGACTGGAATTTCCTCTAGCTCTTAACTTAAATTTTTTTATTATTTCTACCTAAGAGGAACTTTTGTCTAAAGGGACCGAAAGTTCCTCTAGTTCATTTGACTTGGAATTTCTCATTCAAGTACGAAAGGAATTTCCTCTCGCCTTTTTAAACTAGGTATTTTATTCTTGAATGCAAACAAAATTTCCTCTAGAAAGACTGGAATATCCATTGATGCAAAAAATTCTTAAATAAGTCAATGAAACATTTTGAAGGACAGATAATTCTAGGGAAAATTGGACAATAATTCGGATATCTATTTGGTTATCTAAATAGGCAATCCATAATTGAAACTCAATTTTAGTGAAAAATGGTAATCCGATTTTTGCAAATTGGAATTTTGAATTTGTCTTGCAACCAATTTTATCATACAAACAATCAAAACAAATAACTTAGGCTATATATACCCAAATTTCTTCTTATCCTAGTGAATTGATGAATATCTAGAGGCTTGGTAAATATATCAACCCATTGATTTTCTATACCAAAGTAGCTAAGTTTAATTTTCTTCTTTTCTGCATTGTCTCTAAGAAAGTGATGTTTTTTGTCTATATGTTTGGTTCTAGAGTGCTCTATAGGGTTCTTAGGGAGGTTTATTACACTTGTATTGTCACAATACAAGGGTAGCAACTATATATTTAGCTTCAATGGTAGATAAGTGACTAACCTAAGAATTGGCATGTGCCACTGGTGCTCTTTCTGTCAAATTTAGAGCCACCAAAATCGGCATCACAGTAATATACCAATTCTAAAGAGCCATTCCTTGGGTAGTATAATCCATAATCTATTGTGCCCTTAAGATATTTTAATATTCTCTTAATAACAATTAGGTGTGAGACTCTAGGATCACTTTGGAACCTAGCACAAGCACGCACACTAAATATGATGCAAGGTCTACTTGTAGTCAAGTATAACAAAGATCCAATAATTCTTCTATATTTTCTCTCTTCTATGTTAACTCCATGAGGATCACTACTAAGCTTTGTGGTTGATCCCATGGGAGTACCTATCTCTTTGCCTAAATCCATTTCAAATCCTTTTAGTAATTCCCTGCAATATTTCTCTTGGTTTATAAAAATACCATTTTCACATTGTTTAATTTGCAAGCCAAGAAAAACTACTAATTCACCTACCATACTCATTTCAAATTCTTTTTGCATAATACTTCCAAATTCATGAGCTAAGTTCTTATTAGTAGATCCAAAAATTATATCATCCATATAAACTTGAATGAGGAATATATGATTCTCCTTTTTTTTAATGAATAATGTTTATCTATTAGGATCGAGTGCTGCCAGTATACTAAAACCCCAAGGTAATAGCAAGAGCTTCTCAATTCCTCCTAAGGGCTTGCAGTACTTTACTGGTGTGTGTCGAATGTGACCTAGGTCATCTGGTCCCCAGCTTTTCGATCATGACCCCTTGTCACGACAAGGCACGAGGTGACACTCCTCATGCGCAAATGGCATAGTTGGGACACACATAGTGGGACATGTACTGTGCACCCAACATTATCTACCTTACCAATCTCAAAACCATTTTCCTTAAGAAAATCTCTTAATCTTTCATACGCTCTTGGAGCTTGCTTGAGTCCATAGAGAGTTTTCTTTAACTTGAAAGCATGATTTGGATATTCACTATCCTCAAAACCTAGGGGTTGTTTCACAAATACCTCTTCTTCGATGTGTCCATTCAAGAAGGCACTCTTAACATCCATTTAAAACAATCTAAATCCATAATGACTTGTGTAAGCTACCGGTGCAAAGGCACCATAATCAATACCTTCTTATTGGTTATAGCCTTGTGCAAAGGCACCAACCTAACCTTATTTCTAAACACTTTTCCATCTTCATCTAACTTATTTCTAAAGACTAATTTAGATCCTATTAGATCTCTATTAATAGGTCTCTCAACCAATTCCCACACATTATTTTTTTCAAACTAATCAAGTTCTTCTTGCATGGCGTTAATCTAGAATTCATCTTTTAATGCTTCAGTAATATTTTTTAGTTCAATAGTTGAAACAAAAGCATAGTATTGACGTTCCTCAATAACTTTACTTCTGGTTTGCACTCCTCTAGAAATATCACCAACAATCAATTCTTGTGGGTGATTGGGAGTGAATTTCCAGATTTTATCTTGAGTTTTAAGTTCACTTGATTTTTCTTTAGTTTCATTGTCATCATTGTCTACTGTTAATTTTTCAATTTTATTTTCTAAGGTTTCATCAAAACTAACATGAATGGATTCTATAACTTTTCTATCATTTCCAATATATACTCTATAGCCTTTACTATTTCTTGAATATCCTACCATTTTCGCTTCTATAGTTTTCTTATCAAATTTAACCCTTTTATCACAAGTATTTAATACAAAGCATTTGCTCCCATATGTCTTAAAATATCCCACATTGGGTGATCTTCCATACCATAGTTCAAAAGGGGTTTTATGTAATATGGATCTAATATGTACTTTGTTCGTTATGTAACAAGAGGTATAAATAGCCTTAGCCCATAGGGACATAGGTAAGTTGGCTTCATTTATCAAAAGTTCTAGCCATTTCCTGAATGATCTTATTTTTCCTCTCAACAACTCCATTTTGTTGAGGGGTTCTTGGGCATGAGAATTCATGATTTATCCCCATCTCATTACAGAAATTTTCAAATGTTTCATTTTCAAATTCCCCACCATGATCACTTCTAATTCTTTTAATGTTTTCCTCTTTTCATTTTGTATTTTAACACAAAAATTCTTAAATTCACCAAATGCATCCTTTTTATGTGATAAAAATATAGTCCAAGTATATCTAGTGAAATCATCAACTATTACATAAACATATTTCTTTCCACCTAGACAAAGTGTTTGGGTAGGTCCAAATAAATTCATATGTAATAATTCTAGTTCCTTTTTAGTTGCTATCTCATTTATGCTTTTAAATGATGTTTTGGTTTGCTTACCTACTTGACATGCTTCACATAGTTTATCTTTTTTCAATTTCTCCTTTGGTAAGCCTCTAACTAGTCCATTTTTAGATAATTTTCTAATAGTTTTCATGTTTACATGCCCTAATCTTCTTTGCCAAACCCAAGAATCATCATTACCAGCAACTAAACATGCATTTTCAGACATATAGTTATCAAGAAAATTCAAAACATAAATGGATCCATTTCTGGATCTAATAAATTTAACTTAAAATTTTCATTTAGAATAACACATTCGTTTGATTTAAACAGCACATTATATCCTTTATTAGTAAGCTGTCCTACACTTAGCAGATTCTGATCATCAACTAGTAAAACATGATCAATATGAGAATTTTCTTTTAGTCCTATTCTACCTCTACCCTTAATCATGCTTTTCTGATTATTGCCAAAATGAACCATACCTCCACCATGATCTTTAATGGAGTTCAATGGTTCTTTATGTCCAACCATGTGGGTGGAGCATTCGTTGTTAATGATCCACCTTGACTTGTTCTTGTATGTTTCAATCTACTAAACAAGAATCTAATAAGGACTTTGGTACCTATAAAGTGTCAAATTGTGTATTTTTATATATGTTAATGTATGCATATTATGAGCATATTAGAATATTAAATACGTTTTTATCAAGGAATACATGTTAATCATATTTTTAGGACATGCATTTATTTTTGGTTTAATTGTTATAAAATGAACAAATAAAAAGCTCATTTGATTATATTGTAAATTGAATGAACCATATGTTAGATAAGTAATTTTAATTATAATAGTTTGTTGTTGATTTAATGTTGTTTTAATGCAAATACAAATTTTGTGTGGAGACTTCTGCAAGATTCATTAAAGATTGTAAATCACAAGAATCTAAGGGGTTAAATTGCAAATCACCACAAATCCTACAAAAGTGAAAATTAGGGCAAAAGGAAGGCATCATTTTCTCCTCTCACAAGCTACCGCTAGCATCTACTTCTCCTTCACCAATCTAGCACACAACTAAGATGGTGAAGCAAGTGCCCTCCAACCCCCATTTGGTGCTCGAATAGCATCCGGAGCTAAAGGATATTCATCCTCATGGAGCCCTATAGCTAGTGTGGTTGGGTGCAGAAGTGGATGGATCAAGGAGGTAGCTACAACCTCGAGAAGATTGGTGGACGTCTGGCCATGTTGAGCTGCAAACGGCAACCCTTCCTTCTTCCATTCCAGGTGCTAGACTCTTGGAGAGTTGCGGGTGCAAGGAGCAGCTCGTATTTAGCCACATGTTTTCCATTCTAGTAGCCTAGGTGACACCCTTTGTTGGTGATCCATGGTGGGGTGATGTCCATTGTTGAAGTGGAATAGAGCAGCTCATATTTAGCAAGGGGCAACTGCTAGGAGGTGTGTAGAGTTCCAAGGTATGGAAAGAGTGAGAAAATTGATCCTTATATATGCTAAAAAAATGTATTTACATGACTTGTATGAGTATATTTTGTGTTTGCAAGTGTGTTTGTTATTTTTATTTTATTATGTGTTTGCTACTGTTTAGATTCATGTTTTTCCTAAATGGTCGAATGAATGCACATTTGTAATGTTTGTGAATATAGTTTTGTGTTTGGTAAACACATGTACTGTGGATGGATGTTTATGTGTAAGGTTGGTGAATGCAGTTTTGTGTATATTTGACCTCCAATGACAGCCACACAAATAATCCCAAATGTTTATTTCATTTGGTTGAGATGTGTGTTGAATGGACAAGGAGGGTGTGAATGTGTGAGCAAATAATTTCTATAATTTTTGTAGAGATTTTTCTTATACACATGATTTTAGATTACACTTTTAGGGTTACGAAATTTGTGAATTTTCGATGATATTTTAGATTACACTTTTAGGATTACACGTGTATTATGGATGGATTCGACCCATACTCGCACACATTTATTATAATGGGCACCATGTGCTTGCAGTATAAATTTAAAATTTCCGCTTTAAGGATTTAAAGTAAAAACAATCTAAAGCATTACAAGTTTTTGGTGCTATTGTTGGAGAGTTAGTTTTGGTGCTTAAATATTTTTATAGGAAGATTTACAGTTTTTGTGTCTTGTAAATTAATGTATAGTTTGTTTTGTTTCACTATTTTGTAAACCCTAAAAATGGAGAAACTTTTAAAGTTAACGACCACCAATTAAAACCATTTTTACAGAAATTTTCATTTAGGCATAAAGAAGACATTCATTTAGTGGACCCAACGTATGATCTAGGATGATAGATCCCACTCCTTGTATTTTTTGTATATATTTGTTGCTTGTGTAGTTGTAAAATTGTATAAATTTGTCATCTAATCCTTTGGACAACGGACCTCCATTACCTAAAGTGTTGTAGAATGGAATTAGTTTGTTGTGGAATCTGTTCAGTTAGTTCTCTTTCTGTATATTTTATGATAATCTTTTTGTTTGTTTATTGTTATCATATTGTGTAATTATTTACATGTTTTCATTACTCATTCACTCACTATGCAGGTGTTGTGATTAGGGACTCTTTTACTGTAAGTGCTATTTCCTCCTTTACTTTGCAATTAAAGTTTAATATTGTATGCAATCATCTAGTTGGGTGAGGGACCATACATCTAGACTGATTAGAGGTATATCACTAGAAGAGATTAGAGGCTCAAACGAGTTTTCTAAAATGGGTGATCAGCGTGGCAAGGAACCCTTGTTTTTAGAAGACATTTATTATCCTCAAGTATAGAACCATCCATCTTGTCTTTCTGTACCATGGGTAGATGTGTAGAAATTTGAGCTACATATGAACTATGTCAACCAATTGCCCAAGTTCCATGGCTTAAACAAGGAAGATGCATATGTCTTTCTGAACGATTTTAGTGACGTGTGTATATATGCCTTTCTTGCTTGTGATGTGTGTTCTTCTACTTTACGTTCTTTTTGTTTTGGATCGTTTTCATGCTTTTCATCTTTGTGCCTAAGAAACTATTTATTCTACATTGGGGACAATGCGTAGTTTAGGTGTGAGGGGAGGCACGTTGATGATGGTTTTTGGTTTTTAATTTTTCTGTTTTTGTATTTTTTCTTGCTTATTATGTGTTGTATATATGCCCTTAGGTCCTAATTGATGGAGTTTTCCTTGAGGTTTATTAGTTGAGCCCTATGGTGAAGCTAAAAAGGAGAGGACCTTTGACCTTTTGAAGAGAAGATGAACAAAGTCTAGAAACCATCTACAATTTTAAGAACTTAATGTATATTAGTGCACCTACATGAGGCCTCAATTAAGGGGAAACATGTGAGACTTACTCTTCTATGAAGAGAAATTTGAGTAATAATCTTGTGCTTATCCAATGGGTTGCTCCATGAGAAGAGTAGTTTAGTGGAAATAATGTTATAATGCCTGTTCTTATGAAGGTGGTTAGGGAGGGAGGTTTAGTAACCTCTTAGTCTTTGTGCTTATTGGAATAGGAGACATTCTTAAGGGTAGAGGTAGGTAGTGAGAAAAGCGAGGAATAAAATTTAAAAAAAAAAAATAGTAGAAGAAGGAAAGAAGAAAAATAGATAAAAAAATAAAAAAAGTCAAAAAAAAAGAAGAAAAAAGAAAAAAAAAGGGGAAATGGACTTGAGGACAAGTCTTGGGGATTTCTTGAGTAGCTTGGATGAAGTGAGTGAGTAGCTATGTGACTCTTTGATCTTGGCTGAACCACATTCACTTGTACTTATACTATATTATTTTCTTATGATGCAATTTAGATGAGTGTTCAGATTCAATTTGAGAGGGAATGAGTGGACTCAATTGGAGGTGGATTCATAGGGTAAGATGAAAGATCTTGGGGTTGATTCTATCCGTGTTTAGGCAACTAGGAGGCATATTGTAGTTTTGTTGTGTGTTTTATGTGTTTTGTCTTCTCTATTGCCTTGTGTTGTTTTCTTTGTTTTTAGTGTTTTTTTTTGTGTTTATGTATGGATTTTGTGGGTATATCCTCTAAAAACCCTCTGGAGACAACTTTGCCATTAGACTAGTCTAGAGGTTTAAAGGCTTACTATATGTGCTAAGTATAGTGTGCTCCCTACAAAAGTGGCCTAGTTTTTAGTTCCTTTAGTTGTTTTTCATTTTCAATAAGTACATCTTCATGTGGATTATTTAGTGTCATCACTTTTAGATCTAGTATTTTGCTTGGGACTAGCAAAAGCCAGGTATGGGGGAGTTGTAAAGTGTCAAATTGTACATTTTTATATATGTTAATGCATGTATATTATGAGCATATTAGAATATTAAATATGTTTTTATCAAGGAATACATGTTAATCATATTTTTAGGACATGCATGTATTTTTAGTTTAATTGTTATAAAATGCACAAATAAAAACCTCATTTGATTATTATTGACCCCTCATGCTTGGGGTTATATAGTTGGCATCGTTGGAAGTTCTGTTGCCAAGACAGAACTTTCGTTGACACTTGTGTAGGGGGCGGGCAACTCCCCTGCACTGGATTTTCCTTTGAAAGTCAAAGGAAGTTCAACTGGACTAGCTAGAAGTTTCACTACCTAGATGGAACTTCTATTGGCACTTGTGCTGGGGAGGTGCCTCCCTCACCTGCACCAAATTTTCCTTTAAAAGTCAAAAGAAATTTTGTCGATCCCAAACCCTTAAGATTATGGCAAGTCGTGGACTTAATCCTATAACGTTACGATGAGCCACAGATTTTAACACATAACATTACGACGAGCCATGGACTAACCTCTGTAATGTTACAACGAATCGTAATCTTAAGCCAACTGAGCATTGACCATCCAACTCATGCAAGCATCAACCATCTACCTCACGTAGGCATCAATTGTCCGCCTTGCATGCCAACCGTGTCAACCATCCGCCTCGCATAGGCATCAACCATCCACCTTGTGTAGGTGTCAATTTCCACCCTACGTGCTAGCTAGGTGTCAACCATCTATCTCACACAGGCGTCGACCAACCACCTCACATAGGTGTCAATTGTCCTCCCTACGTGCTAGCTAGGCATCAACCATCCGTCTCGCATAGGCATTGATTGTCCACCCTAAGTGCTAGCCTACGAGCAAGCTAGGCACCCTAGAATCTATCTTCCGATTTCTAGCCTTCTCGGCCAGAATCCACGCTTTTCAAGCGGTAGCCCCATGTCGTTCTCTCACTCATTCCACCTGTCACATGGCTAGTTGCACACTACCACCGTGAACAACTAGGACCTCAGACATTCCACCTGTAGACCCTTGGAAGCCTACTTCTGTAGCCGACATCCACCACCCTCATCCGTCCAAAACCCTGGAACTTGACCACTATGTTTCGGCATAGCAACTGGAAGATGGAGGGTCTCGAGCGTTAATCCCATGCACTCCCCATCAGGACCATTGAATGGGATTTATGTGTTTTTAATATATCAATAAATCACTTAAATCCTCAAATTTTAAAATTTATAACTGCAAGCGCATAGTGCCTATTGTAATAAGCATTGCAAGTACAGTTCAAATCTATAGGGAGCTTGGCATAAGAAATTAATGGAAACTAGGCAAGTTCTTAATGTAAGTAAGAGAATAATTCCTAAGCACAACAATCAAAGAAGGAAAAATAAACTTTACAGAAAGAGTACAAATTTACACTAGATAGAAAATTTCGGATAACCAAAATTTACATTTCGAATATCCGAATTTTTCAGATTACAAATAAGAAATTCCTTCCATTTACAAAGATTTTTGTTTAACTGAAATTTACATTTCGGATAACTAAATTTCTCGGTTTAAGGAAAATAAAAAATATTCATTTATATACAAAAGAAAATCAAAATAAATATGAAGTATAAATTTCAAACGTTCAGATATTCACATATTACCAAAATTATTATTACTACCATGATGAGGCGTAGATCCTCTCCAACTACTATTCAATACTCCTTATTGCCCTACCATGATCTGACAGAATCAGGGTGGCTTGACTACTCAATTTTAACAATGATGCAATCCCTTTTTCTATGTCATTCAATCTCTTCTCCTAGTCCAATGGTGAAAAGCTTGAGGAGGACGTTCCTGTTGCTAAAATCTTGGCACAGTTGGATGTGTATGTTATACTTGTGGACATGCCTCCTCCCTTGTATGCTTTTTTGTTGGTACCATGAAAAATTTGGATGATTCTGCCAACTTGGATTATAGTATTGATTATATTGTGATGGTCTGAAATTGGTGCCAATGGCATGCACTTGCTTAGGAACTACTATGGAGTGACCATTGACTACAAGGCATCCTTCAACCATGTGACCTATTGCACCACAGCCCACACACTTGGCAATTTGTCCTTGTACCATATCTTCCATCTTTTCAACATGGTTGTAAATCGTGCTTCAACTACAACCATGGGCTCTACTTGGTGCATTCCTCTCTTAATAGTCCTATCATAGGTATGGTTGGAAGAGCTCTCCATTTACATTGTCCTATCAGCTAAGTCTTGATAAAACATCCATGCCTGCACTTCATTAAATCTTAAAAATCCTATGGGACACTTAAATTCAAGGATGATCTTGGTAGGGAAATTAAGTCCATACACAATTTGACATTGTGTAGACCTAGCCAACCCATGGTTGGGACAATGAGCTAACAATCTATTAAACGTTCAAAATACTTCTAGAAAGGTTCCTCAGGACCTTGAACAATGTGGGTGATTACATTATTGGCTTGAATAGTTCGATGCACTGGGTAAAATTTCTTAATGAAAACTTCACGAAAATCAGCCCAAGTGTGGATCGAATCAGGTGGAAGTGTAAACATCCAACACTTGGCATCATCCTTAAGTGCAAATGGTAAGAATCTTAGTTTTATTGCATTTGCTAGGATATTTGGGATATTAATCATGTTGCATACCTGATTAAAATCATAAAGGAAAATGTAAGCATCTTCATTTTCAAGTCCAAAGAACTCAGGTAACTATCCAACATAGTTTGAATGTAATTCAAACTTATGTCCCTTGCAAGGTGATAAAACAAAAATAGTTTGGTTGGTCAAGCTGCACAAGACAATAGATTTCCTACAAGGGCTTTAGTTATTGATCAACCATCTCATTTGGAACTTCTAGTGCTTCTTCTAAATGTGCCTTTGGAGTTTCTCTTCAAACTAATCTGTTTGCACTAGTTCTTGTCCACCTTCCAACTTGCATGCACTGTCACACACACAAAGGAAAAAAAAATTGTACCAACATAAAGAGGATTAACATTATGTACCCAAAATGAAGTAAGGCTTGCTAGAGCTTCACCCTGTCATCGAAAATGGGTAAGCACTACATATACATACATACAACATATGCAAAAAGAAGGTGCAACAGCATATACATAGTAGCTGTAGTTATATGCATAATTGTAAATAGCATATACATACATACATACAGCACTACATATAACTACAATAAATATACATGCTATTTACAATTACGCAAAATCCATGGAGTTGACTAAGTTATTAAATTAGGCTCCACCAAGAAAATATCTTCCTTGCCATGATATTCTCTATTACTTAGGAGGATTTTCAACCTTTGACCATTAACCTTACTAACTTCCTCATTTTTTTCATCTTTTATTTCCACTGCACCAAAATGTTCGAGACATCTTGATCTGAATTTTCAGGGAAAAGATGTAATCTAGAATTATACAATAAAACTTTCTGCCAAGGTGCAAATTCTTTCCTAAGAATTTTCCCATCATGGATATCCGAATTTGTCAGATTACAAATCGGAACTTCCTCCCATTTACAGAGATTTTCGTTTAACCGAAATTTACATTTCAGATAACCGAATTTCTCAGTTTAAGGAAAATACAAAATATTCATTTATATACAAAAGAAAATCAAAATAAACATGAAGTATTAATTTCAAACATTCAAATATCCATCCACATAGTACCAAAACTATTATTATTACATATATATATAGCATATATACATACATATGTATACATATAGTTTAAATCAATCGCACCCTTTAACTAAGCTGAACCTTCTGCCAAGGCTGTAATGTTCAAGTTAAACATTCCACAGAGACCATAATGTTTAGGTGTTAGCCAAAACTAAATAAATAAAATAATATTATAAATCACTATGCAGACAAGGCAACAAACTTATTATGTTGCCTAAAGGCTTAAACAATTGACTTTGTTGTCTAAGTTTAGACAATGGAATAAATTCATTGTCTAACCAACAAAAAAAAAAAAAATTGAAATATATTAAATGCTACAAAAGGAAAAATAAATCAGGCTAAACTCATTGCACAGCCTGTAATGTTTAGGCTAAACCTATCATGAGGAATGGTACATTTAGCCATACCTTACGCATAGACTAGTAGGTTTGAGTTAAACTCACTGCATAGTTTGTAAGGTTTAGGCGATGGATTCGATTCTAGAGTGAACCAAACAAAACATGTGTGCAAAAATCAAACAAAAAACACTGCGAAAACACAAATTGTATAGAAACAAAGGATCAAAAGACAAATATGCACAAAAACACATTATAAACAAAGTAATACCAAAGTTGAGATACATGCAGTTGTATAAAAACATAGTTTTGGCCTCCTCTCAATATCAAATACACCTTATACAATACAATTGCTTTTTTCCTGTCTTGTTCAACACTAAGACCCAATTGGTTGAGATGTTGCATGCGTTCTCTTAGTAGTCTTTCGGTTGTCACCTTGTCGAAACAACTAGGAATGGATGGATCAACTATCGAAGTGCCCGAGCATAGAATGCCTAGCACCTTCCTCGGATTGTCCTCCTCAAATAGTGGCTTGGAATAGGGGATTGATCTAATCCACACATAATCGTAGGGGTTAGCCAAGGGAATGGGAGCCTCTCAATCTAAGCCACTCTCTAGACTACCTTGTTTCCAGTCGTACGTAGGGTGGGAGCCAAGCTGAGCCTTGCACACTAGACAAAGGTGGAGGCACTGTGGTTGGTACAACAATTGCTAGTGTTCAAAAACAAAGAAAGAGATGCTTTTGAATGAATCCTTACATATCCTTTTATAGTAAAAATCATGGGTAAGAACATCCATGACTGAATCTTCTAACAGAGGAATACCAATCTACAATTCCTAAAATCACGTGTTAAAATTAACAAAAATATAAAACTTCCTAAAACACTCTAGTGAGGCTAGAAGGTTTAGGTAAACCTATCGCACTGGCCATAACATTTAAGCCATACCTTCACCACACTTAGCTCTGACCTGGATTCTTAGTAAGTACACGGCTACTGACTTGTAGGCTAGTACAAGTCTTTGGCTGTTAGTTTCTAGGCTCTCCCTTGGGTGAGAGGAAATTCCTTTGGTCTCACAACAAAAGTCTGCTATTTGCTCTTTTTTCGCAACGAAGGTCCATTGCTAAATTGCTTTTTACAATGAGGTCCCATTGCTGTTGCACCCAATTCTTTACATGTCCGGATTCCTGGTAAGTATGCAACTACTGTCACAATGGGGGAGATTGTTGAGTATTATATTTTGATGATGAATGCTTAACAATAATGTTATTAACATTTGATGGTAATTTAAAAGTTGTAATTATATTTGCTAATTATCTATTTAATTATTATTTGGACATAACTAGAAATATTATTGGACTTAATACTAAATTATTTAACACTTGAATATTCGATTCAGGTTAAGTGTTTTAACTTAGTGGATTAAGTATATTTAATTTTTAGAGCACTTAAGCCTGATAAAGGGGTATAATTAATTAAATAAGTGTTAGATATGAATATAGTTTATAAATCAACCATAGAATGTCATGTGAAATTTTAAAATTACGCGTGATGAAAGAATTGGCGTTTTGATGTTAAAAGACTGACATTTTAATATTAACATGTGATTTCTTAAGTTAGGCGTGTGAGTTTTAAAAGTGCACGTGATGTATGAACTCTGTTGGCATTTTAAACTATGACCATAACTTTAAGCATAAGATGATGTTAGGTTCAGTGTTTTAGCAAGGCACATGAGGTTTTTAAGTTAAACACGTGACATTCAGTTTTTAAGTTGTGAATAGTACTTAGGCATTTTAAAGTTATAAATTTAGATATCCCAAGGATATTTATGTTAAAAACCTAAGACTATATAAATTAATTTAATGGTTGAATGTTTCAACGTTTTATATTTGAATCATTCTTAAGTAGTCATGTAGGAACATAGTTATGTTTTTACAAGTAAAACTTAGATGCAATCATGGACTTTGAAGATTTCAAAGAAGAATGATTGGATCGTTAAAATTCTAGAATATTCCAGAAAAGAAAAGAAGGATGATCAAGACATGACATGCATTCTGTACTGAACGTGGGATGCATTAGAAGTTATTGAAATTTTCAATGACACATTCAAGGTTTTCATGGACAAAGTGGAAGATATGGAGGTAGTGTATTTCACTCTATAAATACACTTGAAGACCTTGAAAATAGAAGTGCATCATAGTGCACCTTAGAGCATCATTCAAGATCAATCACTACTACATTCATAGAGCATTCATTTTGAAGACATAGTCCAACTCAGGTTTGACATCAAGTTTTTGAAGATAACGATCAAGTTCAACTCCAACCAAACATTCAAAGTTTAAAGCTTTAGATTGAAGTTAGCTTGAGGTTGAAGATCATTAGTGAAGTTTCAACACTTTTGATCAAGTAAGAGTTGTGCTAAATAGTTAGATTTTGTAGAGAGGAAAAATCGTATTTTAGCTGTGTGGAAAAATTGTTGAATTAGCAAAGAAAAGTCATTTCCTCTTACTCTTCTTAGGTGAATTTGAAAGTTGTAAGTTGAATTCACAAAAATGGTTGCGCTTAAACGTTGTAAGAAATCTCATTAAATAAAGTTGAGATTTTCTCCAAAATTGTGAGTGGTTGTGTTCTTGTTTGGGCTTGAGGGTAATCTAGTTTACCATCATGTAAGTTCGTGGGTAAACAGCTTAACCCTCAGACTCTGCACTTAGACATAAATCACGATTTTTTCTGTGGATTAATCACTTTATTAGCAATCTAAAGAGTCAATTATCAATCATTCATTCCTTTCTCAATAGGTAATCAACATGAACATAATTAACAATTCAAAACTTAATTCATGCATCATTAAAGTGAATAAATGTGCATAATGCTCAAAAGTATAGTTAACCTTGTAATCATCATAATTCAATGCAAAATGCAACTAAAACTCATTAAAACCATAATTCAATGCAAAAGTGAATAAAATGCACACTTTTGAGTTTGAACAAATCCCCCATACTTACATTTTGCTAGTCCCTTAGCAAAATACTAAAATAAAACCATAAAAACTATTGAAGTAATAAAGACTACTAAATAAAATTAACTAAAACTATGCTAGGCCACTTTTGTAATGAACACGACTACACTTAGCAGATGCGGCAAGCCTTTAAACCCCTAAGTTACCCTAGTGGCGGAGTTGTGTCTCCAGAGGGTTTTCAGTGGATACACCCACAAAGTCCAAAGAAACAAAGAGAAAGAGAAAGAAGGGAAAATAAAGTCAATGAAAGGATCATTTCAGTCACTTGTTGCTATCAAAATTTCATGGGAATGAGGTGGCTCAACCTTAGAACACTCCCTCTCCTTGCTCTTAAATCGAATAGACTCATTTTAAAATGTGAACAAGAAGTCACCTATCCATGAGAACCATCTGTCTGGTGGAAGTAAGAGGAATTTACACATCTCACCAACAAAAGAGGGTAATTTAAGATACTCCCTTCCTTTCTAAGATATTAGAAAATGCTTTGGCCAACAGACAAAGGATAAAACAATAATACACCATCACTCAGAATATTAATTTGTTGATATAATATCATTCTACTTCCCTCTCACATCCCAAATGACTTCAAATATTTCCCTTTTCTACCCATATTGACAATGATCCCTTAAATTTTTTGATTCTTTTTTTTCTTTCTTTCTTTCTTTTTTTTTCTTTTTTTTCGGTCCCTCCTTTTTCTTTCATTTGTTTTTTTTTTTTTCAAAATTACACAAAGTAAATGACATAACTAGCATTGCACACTTCAAACTAATAAATGGCCCTCAATTGATTAATTTCACCACCTTATATCACTATAGCCTAATTCCCAAATAAACTCTGTGGTTCATTAAAGCTCATACCTATGCTACCTTCCTTCACATAACCTCTGACTCAGAAAAGTTTGGGAGATACCTTAAGATAATGCTCACCAAAATTGAAAAATCTTCATAACATGATCATTTTTATGGTGGCACTTGGCATAGGTCTTTCTCTCCATTCAAATAGGGTAATGAGAAAGGAAATTAATTCACTTTAGAAAACTAGGTTAACAAGACATTAATTCAAATGAAATAGGAAGACTAAACCCATTGCACAAGTTAATTTGAAATCCATCTCATCTAAGGGCAATAGGTTACTTGGAATTGGCTTTGGAAATTCTCCTCTCAATATAATAGGGTCTTCCCATTAATTCTAATAGCAACACTTAAACTTACATTCCTCAAGGTTTGTTCTTGAGTAAAAACATAAAAGATATTAAAGATGTGAAAATCAAAGAAAATCACAAATAACGGAAAAGAAAAAAAATTTAAATTTTTTTTTTGAAAATTTTAAACATTTTTAACATACTTAAACATTTAAACTACTTAAACATAAACCTTCTCCCCCATACTTAAACTTTGCATTGTCCTCAATGTAAATGGAAAAGTTTAGTATAAATAGGAAAATTCATGATAAATACGAGATATAATAAGCATCCCTAACATCAAACATGAAAATGCAATGCATGCTAAATAATGCATTGAACTTAATAGGATAAAGTATGTGAAATGCATAAGTAATGCTATGAAAATTAAATACAAGTGCTATGCATCAATAAAATATGATGATAATGAGGTAATATATTTTTTTTCACAAAAATAATATAAAAATAGTGCTCCTATATAGCTATGCTTGTGGAATTTTAATAGTTTACAAGAAAACCAGGTGGTTTATAAACAAACACCACCAAACTGCATTTTCATTAGCTTAAGCTATGTGGTGTTGCACATCCCCTCCATGAGCTATGTACCCATCAGGTAAACAAGGATTCTACATAGATTGACTTGGAAGAGCACATTTGTTTCTTAGGTTTAGTGAATTAGATATTTGGTTCAATTGTGTCTCAATTTTTTTAATAGCTTGATCATGTGCAATAATTTGAGGATTAGATTTTAATGTCGTGTCTACTTTTTGCATTAAGCTTGTTAATTGTTTCTCAAAATTTTGATCATGAACATGTTGGTTGTGATTTAAATTTAAAGAACTATTGTTCATTGTGTTTTGTTCAATAAAAGGCTGTCTTATAGATTGAGGTAGTTGTTGGCCTAGGTTTTTCCATGAAAAATTAGGATGGTTCCTCCACCTAGGATTATAAGTAGGATTGAAATTTGAATTGTTACATTGATTATAAAATAAAGCATTAATATCTTCAAAGTCATTTAAAAAAGGACAATCCTCTACAACATGACCTATGGCAAAGCAACTTGTACATTTAGGCATAGTAGGCTCAATCTTTTGTTTAAGTTGTAGTTCATCAATTTTATGTATCAAGCTAGCCATCTTAACTTCTAAGGCAACATGTGGTTCAACAATATGGACTCTCCTAGGGGTAGGAATTTGTTCCTGACTTACTTCAGCAGTACTCTCCCATTGGGCAGTTCTTTTGGTTAGATCTTCTAAAAATTTCCAAGCGTTGTCTATTCCTTGGTTTAGAAATCCATTTTGACTCAAAGATTCTAAAAGTGTCTTTGTGTGATAATCAATTCCTTTATAAATAGTTCAGATTTAGGTCACTCTCTCTACTCCATGATGTGGGCATTGAGCTAGGATGTCATGAAACCTTGCAAAATATTTCTAGAATGGTTCTCCTGGTTTCTGTTTACAATTCAAAATTTCATTTTTCCTTTTAATTGTGACATGCATTAGATAGTATTTTCCTAGAAATTCAAAACAAAATTGGTTCCAAGTGATAATAGAGTTTGGTTGTAAACTGTATAACCATCTTTTTGGACTATCTTTTAAAGCAAAAAGCATATATCGTAATTTAATTGTATCAACAATCATGTTTGGTACTTTCATTATATTACAAACTTCACTAAATTCTTTTAAAAGCCAATAAGCATCTTCTTTTTCAAATCCTTGAAATTTTGGTAATTGGTTGATGTAATTGTAATTTAATTCAAATCTGTCGTTAGCACATTCAGGTAGTATTATGCAGGAAGGGTCATCCATTAAATTAAGGTAAAACATACTACCAATTGTTTGTTCTATAGGTTGTTCTTGCTATGGGGCAACTATAATTGTTCTTGTAGGTGTTCAGACTAACCTATGAGATGAATCCTTAGACCAACCTGACATATAATATTTAAATATAAAAGACTATTTGCTTGTGTACCGTCATTAAATAAGCTTTAGCTATCATTTCATGTTGTCATGCAACAAGTACATTTGTTTACAATAATACCACAACTGTAGTAAATGATATAAAATTTCAAATTTCATAAAAACATGCAATAAAACAACAAAGATGTTCATTTAGATTTGAGCACAATACGATAGAGATGTTCCAAAAGAAATAACAAACATTACAATTGTTTTACTGGGGAATTTTTGAAACAACCCACGGCAAGGTTTGTGGGTAAACAAGTTTACCCTCAAACTAACACGTGGGTAGACAGAAAGCACTACACAAAGTGTTGTAGAGTATTTGCATAGGGAATTAATTCATGTAACCACACTGTAGAAGCAGACAATGTTAATTAATGAATAAGTTCAGTGTTGCAGCCTCCACCAAACAATTGGATCTTGTAAAAGTAGAGATTATCCCATGCACAATAAATAAGAGTCTTCATTGATGAAACAGAAAGCTTTGATTTTTCCTTCATATGGCATGTCAGGTGCTCCTAGATCTTCTAGTTGTAGTTCAATGTAGACTCGATTCCATTCCCATTTTGCACTGTCCTCTATCCTCCAGATTTCATATTTCATATTAGCATCCCACCATCAAATTAAACTCAGTGATCCAGGCTCTCCATTAAGTCCCCCAAATACAACCAGCTCGACTAAATCATAGAATGAACTTGACTGTGCATCCATAGGGTATGGAACAGGTAGGAGCTTCATTGATACATCTTCAATATTGATGGCAATAATCGTAATCTCATTAATATATGTAGGGGTACAGCTTGCTATCAAGTAGATGGTTCCATCAATAATCACATGGTTTCTATTGTTTGTTGGTCTTCCTCCAAAATAAACTCTTTTGACTGGTTGCCATTGATGTTTGTCAAAATGATAAACCAACAAATATTGTCAATCAGTCCACATTCGGGGTTCCTCCCAACAAAATAATTTATGCATTATCCTTTTATCAATACCCTTAAACGTTAAGACTACACTTGAATCAAGTAACACAAGTTTGTCTCTATTAGGGTTTGGGAGTAACAATTCTATATTTGTAGCAGGGTTCTTAATCCCAATCTCAAATCTATTAGAATAGTATTCTCCATAATGCCTAAAAATAATTAATCCATCATTCCATGCAATTCCTTCCAAGGAATAGTATTCTATTAAATAATTGTATATTAAATAATTAATGGAACAATTTTGATTGGTATTTAGCTAAATTGGTGTATTCAATTAATGGAACAAGTAATTAAATTTCTTTTAACCAATGTCACAGTTGCTCCATTTCAAATAATTGTTAGGATGCTCTGTAAGATTTTTCTTGACTCCACTAAAAATATTTAGTTCTAACTTTTGAACACCCTAAGCTAATTCCATCCAACCATTTCTACAACTTATGCAAGCATCGGCTATAGCTAAAAATGGTCTTCCAAAAATAACTATAGCTTCATCATGATTTATATTTGAAGCATTTATTTCCATTACAGTAAAATCAACAAGGTAGACAAATTTCATAATCCTTACTAAAATATCTTCCACTTTAGTGGAATAACTGAATAACTGTTCTATCCTTATAGATTTATCTGCTAGCTGAATAACTATTTTAGTAGGTTTGATATTATCCAATTTTAACTTCTCATAAACAAAATTAGGCATGACGATAAATCCAGCTCCTAAGTCTATTAACACTGTATTGAAATAACAATCTCCTATCTAATAGGAAATAATAGGAGTTCTTGGATCATTTAATTTTTCAAGTATAGGATTAATTAACAGAGAACTTACCTCTTTAGCTAAAAATGCCTATTTTAATATTTTCTTCCTTCTATTCTTCGTACAAAGAGTTTTAAGATATTTGGCATAAGAAAGAACTAGTCTAATAATTTCCAACAATGGTATATTGACTTTAACTTGCTCAAATACTTTACTGATTTATTCTAATTCTTAATCCTTAACATTTCTCATTCTATGTGGAAATGGAAAATGATTTTCATTTGTTAACTTATCTCCATTTTTAATATCTTTCTTAATAGTTTTGTTTACAGATTCTTTACTATTTTTGATTTCTGTATTGTTCTCTAGTTCAACATCAAATTTGTTTTATGGATTAGATTTTACATTAGTTTCTTCTTTATTTGTAAAATTGTCATTAATTTGTTCTTCTTTATCATCCTTTGTAGGACATTCATAAGTTACATCAAATCTTAACATAATACTTATATCCTTTAATTCTTCTTTTGATAAATTAGAATTAAATGAATTCCTTAAAAACAAATCAATTGATCTTTGAATTTCATCCAATTTTTCCATATGATTAAACACAATTGAATCACCATTCTGATTTTCTTCAATTATCTCAAATGGTTGCATATTCTCATTTGTAAATAACATCTACTAATGAGTTCACATCTTGATAGATTTGATTTTCATTTGACTAATTTAGATTATCACTATTTCCATACTAATTTAATATCTTACTATCTTCTGTTTGTTGTATTGATTCTTTAACTTTATTCAATAGTTGTGCAATTCCCAATGATATTTTTCAATTAACATAATTCTAATTAATTCCAGCATTTATTGGCAAATCATCATTAAGATTTGTTAAACCTATATTAATTCCTTGAACATTCTGATCCTCTTTTAAGATTGACTAGTTTAAATAATTATCATTTTCAAATTCATTCCATCTGTTACTCTCCTCAATATTTTGTATTGATTCATCTATTTTATCCGTTAATTGTTGTATCTGTAATGATTTGTTTAATTGATAATTTAGATTTTCATCATGTAATTATATTTTGAATAATGATTTTGCATTCCTGAATTGTGATTACATTCCCATAAATTAGAATTGTCATTCTAGTTATAATTATTTTGAGAATTAACATTAAATACTTCTAAATCATGTTGTGAAGAGTAGTCATTAAATTCCATAGGTAAATAATCTCCTCTAACATAATTAGAATAATTATAATCCTCATAAGTAGTCCCTGAAACAACTCTACAATCACCCCAATATGAGTTATGAGTCCATTATGAAATTCAAAATTTAAATGAAAAACACTTCTCTACTTTGGAATAGCAACAAGACTTTGAAATAGAATTTAATAACAATAAATGCAAATAAATTATATTGCAGTCCTAACTAAAACCAAAATAGCAAAAACCAACACTAATTGTAAGAAATTCACAATTCCATGGCATTGATGCCAAAAGCTTGTTTCGAATTGTCTACACATCACTTGTGATTAAATTCTTGTAAAATGTGTGTTTAAAATATTTTAATTTCCCTGCAAGTGCACAGTGTTCAGACTCAAAAGTGTACATTTTATGGATATCAGTTCATGTGTTTTAGTAAGTTTTAGTTACATTTTTGAGTACTATGCACGTTTATTCACTTTAATGATACATGAATTAAGTTTTAAGTCATAAATTATATTTGTGGTGATTACCTACTGAAAATGGAATTATTGATTGATAATTGACTCTTTAGTTTGCTGGTAAATTAATTAATTCACAGAAAAAAATCACGATTTATGTCTAAGTGCAGAGTCCGTGGGCTGACCCATTAAACCACAAACTTACTCGTGGGTAAACTGGGTTACCTGCAAGCATGCGTCTTATTTATTCTGTGCGATGAATTTCATTGATGTAATAGCGATTACAATTATAATGAAGGTTTAAATATGATGAATTATTTCTCTTATAATGTGATGTGCTTCATGAAATGTATTCCTTAATGAGTATTTACAGGAAAATTTGTATAAGAGTAGAACTGAGAAATTCAATCTAGCTGAAGCTTAACCATGGAGAACATGGACAAACAAGGCAAAGAAGTGGCCTTGCATGGAATAATCTCACACGTCCAGATGTGCACCACATCCTTACTAACTACTAGCCACTTTATGAACCTATAAAATAGTGCCGTAGTCATGAAACTACCCCCCTCCGCCCACCCCCTGCCCCTTCTTCTTCCTTGAAGCATCATTCACAAGGCATTCTCCATCTTCTCCATCTCCCATTTTCACCCATTCACTTCTTCCGAGGGGAGATTGATGACCTCCTCTTCTCCAATCAATTTCTTGGTGTGTTTGTTGTTCTTTTCTCAACCTAAGCATATCCTTCAAGGATAGACTCTTAGCGTCAGCTACTTCCTCCTCTATTCCTTGGTGTAATTGAGGAGTGACACCCAAAATCTCATTTCAAGGTTGAAAGGAAGGCTTGCCAAATTAATGACCTAGTGGATCGGAAGTAAAGACAGAGAAGTTCTTAGCCTGAGCAAGTTTCGAAGGAAGAAATTACAGTGGATTGGAAGTAAAGACAGAGAAGTTCTCAACTTGAGTAAGTTTCAAAGGAAGAAATTACATTGGACCATTAGGTGTTGTTTCCTTTTCCTTTTTCCTTTATTTTTACCTTTCGTTTATATTTTCTCTCAATTTTACAAACACCTATTTTATCAACTCTGTTACAATATTTAGAGAATGGTTTCATGTTTGATGTAATGTTGAATGTTGCATTTCATTTCTACAAGTTTTCCATAATGTGTGCTTCATGATTTATGTTGTCAATTGTGTTTTAAGATAATTAAAAAGACCAAAAATATAAGCAAACAACTTTTAGAAGTTTTAGCTAATTCAAATCATACTATTTAAACATCTAAAACTCACTTTTATCGCACGTCCATGAGTAAGTTTGCAGGTAGAGATGTCTACCCATGAGCTAGCTCGTGGGTTTAGTGCATTTTCAACGTCAAATGTTAAATTGCATGCAAACTGATGTGTATAATGTTAAGACTTAAGAAGTATTAAATATTTGGAAGTAAAAGTCACTTTATAAAGTCTTTCAGTGTAAAATTCGAATCATTTACTAAAAGTCTAATTTTTAAAAATCAAAATATTCTAATTGTTGAAGGAATTAAAGTTAATGAAAATTCTCTAGAAGGTACAAATATAATAAGTGTCTAAAGAGCATCCTAGCAATTAATTGGAACGGAACAAATATGACATTGCTCAAAAGAAACTTAATTACTTGTTCTATTAATTGAATACACCAATTTAGCTAAACACCAATCAAAATTGATCCTTGTGAACAAACTCATACTTGCACACTAATTACATCTAAACCTGTGCACTTGCGATGAAATTAAAATATTTCAAACATACATTTTCAAGAATCGAAACAAGATTTTGGCATCGTTGCCGGGGATCCTGAATTTCTTGCAATTGGTGTTACTTTTTGCTATTTTGGTGTTAGTTAGGACTACAATATAATTTTTTTGCATTTACTGTTATTAAATTCTATTTCAAAGTCTTATTGCTATTCCAAAGTAGAGAAGTGTTTTTTATTTAATTTCAGAATTTTATAATGGACTCATATAACACATATAACTCATATTGGGGTGATTATAGGGTTGTTCCATGAACTAGTTATGAGGATTATAATTATTCTAATTATTTTAGAGGAGATTATTCACCTATGGAATTTAATGACTACTCTTCACAACATGTTTTAAAAGGACTTAATGTTAATTCTCAAAATAATTATAACTGGAATGACAATTCTAATTTATGGGAATGTAATCACAATTCAGGAATGCAAAACTATTATTCAAAGTATAATTACATGAATGAAAATCGAAATTATCAGTTAAACATATCATTATAGATACAACAATTAATGGATAAAATAGATGAATTTATAGGAAATATTGAGGAGAGTAACAGATTGAATGAATTTGAAAATGATAATTATTTAAACTGGTCAATCTTAGAAGAGGATCAGAATGTTCAAGGAATTAATACAGATTTAACAAATCTTAATGATAATTTGCCAATGAATGCTAGAATTAATTAGAATTATGTTAATCGAAAAATATCATATGGAATTGAACAACTGTTAAATAGAGCTAATGAATCAATACAACAAACAGAAGACAGTAAGATGTTAAATGAGTATGGAAATAATGATAATCTAAATTGGTCAAATGAAAATCAAATTTATGAAGAAGTGAACTCATTAGATGTTATTTACAGATGAGAATATGCAACCATTTGAGGTAATTGAAGAAAATCAGTATGGTGATTCAACTACATTTAACTATATGGAAAAATTAGATGAAATTCAACGATCAATAGATTTGTTTTTAGATAATTCATCTAATTCTAATCTATCTGAACCAGATAATGTGTCAAAAGAAGAATCAAAAGATGTAAGTATTATGTTAAGATCTAGTGTAACTTATGAAGGTCCTAAAAAGGATGATAAAGAAGAACAAATTAATGATAGTTTCACAAAGAAAGAGGAAACTAATGTAAAATCTAATCTAGAAAAAAAAATCGATGCTAAATTAGAGGACAATAGAGAAATCAAAAACAGTAAAGGATCTAAAAACAAAACTATTAAGAAAGACATTAAAAATGGAGATAAGTTAACAAATGAAAATCATTTTCCATTTCCACATAGTATGAGAAATGTTAAGGATCAAGATTTGTAATAAATCAATAAAGTATTTGAGCAAGTTAAAGTCAATATACCATTGTTGGAAATTATTAGACAAGTTCCTTCTTATGCCAAATATCTTAAAACTCTTTGTACCAAGAATAGATGGAAAAAAATATTAAGAAAAGCATTTTTAGCTAAATAGTTATGCTCTCTGTTAATTAATCCTGTACCTAAAAAATTAAGTAATCCAGGAACTCCCGTTATTTCTTATTATATAGGAGATTGTTATTTTAATATAGTGTTAATAGAGTTAGGAGCTAGAATTAACGTCATGCCTAATTCTGAGAAGTTAAAATTAGATAATATCAAACCTACTAGAATAGTTATTTAGCAAGCAGATAAATCCATAAGGATACCTTTAGGAGAAGTGAAATATCTTTAGTAAGGGTTATGAAATACCTACTAAAATATCTTTAGTAAGGGTTATGGAATTTGTCTACCTTGTTGATTTTATTGTAATGGAAACAAATGCTTCAAATATAAATCAAGATCAAGCTATAGTTATTTTAGGAAAGTCATTTTTAGCTACAACCGATGCTTGCATAAGTTGTAGAAATGGTTGGATGGAATTAGCTTGGGGTGATCAAAAGTTAGAATTGAATATTTTTAGTGGAGTTAAGAAAAATTTTAAGGAGCCTCAATTTAAAAATTTTAAACTTAATCTAATGGAAACTTTTAAAATAGATGAGGATTTAGATGTAGAAGAATTAGATCATGTTGAAAGATATGTAATACCAACAGAAGAAATGTTGAAAGAGGAAATATCTAAGCAAACTGAAATTATGGACATAAACAAATAAAAATTAGAAAATGATAACAAATCTTTAATTTCAGAACATCCTACTCTTGAATTGAAACCACTTCCCGAAAATCTAAAATATACATTTTTAGAGAAAAATGAAACTCTATTGGTCATTATTGCTTCTGATTTAACATCAATATAAGTAGAAAATCTTTTAAAAGTGTTAAGAAAGCATAAAGGAGCAATAGGATGGCAGATGTCAGACATAAAGTGTATAAGTTCAACTATTTGCCAACATAGGATTAATCTAGAATTTGAAATTCAACCTGTTAGGCAACTATAGAGAAGATTAAATCTAAATATTAAAGAAGTTGTTAAAAAGGAAATTCTGAAATGGTTAGACAATGATATAATTTATCCTATATCTGATAGTTCTTGGGTAAGTCCAGTGTAGGTAATACCTAAGAAATTTGGGATAACAGTTGTAGAAAATGATAACAAGGAATTAGTTACAACTAAAGTTCAAACTAGTTGGAGGGTTTATATCAATTATAGAAGACTGAATGTAACAACTAGGAAAGATCACTTTCCATTGCCTTTTATAGATCAAATGTTAGAGAAACTAGCAGGGTATGAGTATTATTATTTCCTAGATGGCTATTTAGGTTATAATCAAATCCCTGTTGCACTTGAGGATCAAGAGAAAACAAATTTTACATGTCTTTTTGGAACATTTGCTTTTAGTCGTATGCCTTTTGGGCTATGCAATGCACCTGCTACATTTCAAAGATGTATGAGAGGCATTTTCACAGACTTTATAGTTGAATTTTTAGAAGTGTTTATGGATGATTTTTCTATACATGGAAACTCATTTGAAAAATGTTTAAGTAATTTAGGAAAAGTGTCAGAGAGATGTGAATAGAAAAAGTTAGTATTGAACTAGAAAAATGTCATTTTATGGTTAAACAAGGAATAGTTTTAGGACATTATTTCTGCTGAAGGTATAAAAGTTGACAAAGTAAAAGTGGAATTAATATCTAATTTACCTATTCCCAGAATAGTTAAAGATATAAGAGCATTTTTAGGACATGCTGGTTTTTATAGAAGATTTATTAAAAAATTTAGTAAAATTGCTCGACCTATAACTCAATTATTAATTAAGGATGCACAATTTGATTTCAATGAAAAATGTACGAAAGCTTTTGACTTTCTAAAAGAAGCCCTAACCACTTCACCTATAGTTTATGTACTCAATTGGTCTCAACCTTTTGAATTAATGTGTGATGTATCAGACTATGCTTTAGGTGCAGTCTTGGGTTAGAAATTAGATAAACTACCAATAGTAATTTATTATGCTAGTAAAACATAAAATGAAACACAAATTAAATACAGTGTAATTAAAAAAGAATTTCTGGCAGTAGTATTTACCTTAGAAAAATTTAGGTCTTATCTAATATGCAGTCACACTATCATTTACACTGATCATTCAACACTTAAGTATTTGTTAGTAAAAAAAGATGTTAAACCAAGGTTTTAAGATGGATTTTGTTATTATAAGAGTTTGACTTGGAAATTAAGGATAAGAAAGGTTGTGAAAACATTGTGGCAGATCATATGTCTAGGTTGGATGCTTCATTTCTTTCTAATCCGCCAATAGATGACACATTTCCAGATGAGCAGTTGTTTATGCTAAATTCCTACCCATGGCATGCTGATATAGTTAATTACTTAGCTATGAGTTTAGTGCCTCATGATTGGTCGAGTTTAGACAAGAAAATATTTTTTTCGAGAGTTAAATATTTCTTTCGGGACGATCCTTACCTGTTTAAGCAATGCCCTAATCAGATTGTAAGGAGATGTATCCCAAAAATAGAAACTCAATCAATGTTGTCATTTTGTCATGAACAACTTACTAGAAGACATTTTGGAGCTAAAAAGACAACTTTAAAGGTGCTTCATAGTGGCCTATACTGGCCAACATTGTTTAAAGATGTGTATGAATTTTGTAAAAAATGTGTTCAATGCCAAAAGTAGGTCAAAATACAAAATGAAATATAATGCCATTAAATCCTATCGAAGAGGTAGAAGTTTTTGATGTATGAGGTATAGATTTCATGGGACCTTTCCAAAATTCAAATGATTTTGTTTATATCCTCTTGGTAGTAGAATATGTAACCAAATGATTAGAGGTAATCCCTACTAAAACTAATGACTCTATGTACCCTCTCTTTCATCCGGCTATCACCTGGAAGCCCATGGGTTTCCGTCAGCCAGGCCGACGGATGGACCGAGGTATAGAGAATTGAAAGGTGATTGTGTGAGCGTATCACCACGTGGGGTGAATGGCTCGTTGAACGGAGTCGCCACCTTATTTTTGGGTAGAAAATAAGGAAAACCGAATGGGGAGTATCCTTCCACCATCGAAACGATAAAACTACGGGAATGACGTAAAACTATGTAACGATATGCAAAACATGAGAGAACTAGATACGGGGCTCAAGGTACTGTTGGGGAAGGTGTTAGGCACCCCTAGACAGCCCGGGCAATCCTGGCCTCTCTTTGGCTCTAAAACGGAAAACCACATCAATCAACCCGGCCACCTATGGCCTCATCCTGGAAAACCTTCCAGGGCATCGAGAAGGATAACTTCATCCCTTCCAGTAAAACAAACGAGAATCAAGTAAAACAAATGAGAATCGAACAAAGTGGGGATTCATACCAGATCTGGCAATAAATGGGGGAGAGAAAGACACGAAGGTCACCCTTTCGGACCTCTCAGTAGAAGAAATGAAGGTCAAGTGAGGCGGCCGGCTGGGCCGTCGGACAACCGGCTGAATGTACCAGTTGTGGAGTTATGTAACCCCTCTGACTAGAGATAAGAATTTATGTTACACTTGGCCAGGGCCAGCACGGATGCGTGCCGGTGACCTTATCCCGGAAAGATGGCTCTGTTCTTTCCAAAAATCAAGAACCGTCGGGTCGTACATTTGAATACCTGAACGGTTGCCGCCGGCAAGGATGTATGCCGGAGACGTCATCTCGGAAATATTTCCAAGGCATCGGGAATGTACACCTACATCTTCGAGAAAACGGGGACCGGCTACCGATTTTTTATATCAGTCTGTCGGTGGCAGGTCAGCTGATTCCCCAAACAATCTACGCAGAGATGGGTTTCCGGGGAGCCGGTTGCCGGCCATGTGTACCGGCTTGCCGGCAGCGGGCCGGCTGATTCCCCAACCCTTCTATGCCAATGGGGGTTTTGCGGAGCCGGCTACCGGTTCTTTGTACCGGCATACCAGCGGTTGGCCAGCTGTTGCCCCCCTTCCCCATTGAGGTTCGTTTAGCAGAGGACTTAGATTTCACGGGTAATGGGAACCTCGGGTTGTACTTGTACGTACACCCGAACGGCCACCACCAGTAAGGATGCATGCTGGAGGTGTCATCCCGGAAATATTTCTGGGGCACCGAGAATGTATACTTACGTTTCCCGGAAAATGTGAATCACCGGGTTGTACTTCTTCGTACACCTGAACGGCCACCGGCGGCAAGGATGTATGTCGGAGGCATCATCCCGGAAATCATTCCAGGGCATCGGGAATGTAGACTTACATTTCCCGAGAGAAGGGAACTGCCGGTTTGTACTTCTTCGTACACCCGAACGGCTGCCGCATGGCATGGGTGCATGCCGGTGGCGTCATCCCGGAAAACTTTCTGGGGTATCGGGAGGGTAGACTTACGCCTCCTGGGAAAGAATGGGAACCGCCGGGTTGTACGTGTTCGTACACCCAAACGACCGCCACCACCCATGCCGGCGGCGTCATCTCGGAAAACTTTCCAGGGCATCGGGAGGGTAGACTTACGCGTCCCGGGAAAGAACAGGAACTGCCGAGTTCTACATGTTCGTACACCCGAACAGCTGCCGTCGACATGGGTGCATGCCGGCAGCGTCATCCCGGTAAACTTTCCGGGGCATCGGGAGGGTAAACTTACACCTCCCAGGAAAGAACGAGAACCGCCGGGTTGTACGTGTTCGTATACACGAACAGCCGCCGCCGGCATGGGTGCATGCCGACGGCGTCATTCTTGAAAACTTTTCGGGGCATCGGGAGGGTAGACTTGCGCCTCCCTAGAAAGAAAACATGCGGAGATCGGATAAAAACACGTAAAACTTGCTGGGAAAGTCAGAATTTCCACATAAAAGGACCCGACGAAAGGGTCACAACCGAACCACACTCGACCGTTCCGGGTCAATTCACCCGGCCGGGAGGGCAGCCGTCGGTACCTTCAGACTTGTTTCCGAAGGAATGATACCTAGGTCCATCCTCCGACCTTTCCCTTGTATGGGAAAGGTGTTACATGGTCGAGGCTTGAGGAGACGTCGTTTAAACCATACGTAAAACAGCGAGGGAGGAAGGGCTTACCTGCAGAGGGTTGTTGGTGGTGATTGGAAGTCCTCGCTCTGGTGTGGCGAATGGGCGTTGGGACTACGAGCGTCTCACCTCCTTCAGAACCTTCGGCCGGCGTCTTCTCCGAGGGGCAGAAGTGAGCGTCTCTAGCGTCTTCGAGAGGTGAAAAGCTTAGGTTTTTGGGAGGGGGTAGCCACCTTTTATAAGGGGTTACCTTCCTTCTTTAGGGGGACCCGAATATGGAAGGCGGCGCTTTTCCTTGTTTAATCACGCGATCCGCGTGATTGATTGATTGCAAGATTTAAGTGATTAAATCTCGTCATATCTCCCTAATTGATTTGCCTTACATTTCTGGGTAGTTACCCGGTAGCTGCTACATGGCAGGCGGATGCCGGTTAGTTCTATCTGGCTACCTCACGAAAGGGGAATATGTTGGCCAAAATGGGTTTTTGGGGAGCTGGCTGTCAGCGGCTAGCCGGCTGCTTCCCCCACCCATTTGCGCCAATGGGGGTTCTGGGGAGCCGGTTGCTTCCCCGACTCTTCTGTTCAAGCGTGGGGTTAAACAGAATGCCCCTCCCTAGGCGAGGTTGTATGACCTCGGTGGAAGGAAATCGACGTTCTAGGGTTGAACGACCCCCCATGCGTGAATGGTAAGCCATGCAAGGCTTCACACTTTGTGAATCATCTATCGTTGTTCGTAAAATAGAGTCGGGCTTACACTCTTAGTTACCTAACCGAGAGAAGCCGTTAGTGGTGTCAGCCGGTTGGTTGTACGGTAGCCACCTTGTGGGTGCCTGCCACCGGGCGATGAGGTGAAGAGTGTTGGCATGCTGAGAGTTGGTGTCGGCGTCGCGTTGTACTTCCTTCTATTCTAGCTCTCAACTGGCCGGTTACACGGCGACCACCGGGATGTGACGTCAAGGCTTCACGTGTTCGCCTTTTCAAAAGTTGTCGATGCAGTGAATGGTCAGGTCGTACCTTTGAGACGTGACATTCTGGCCGGTTGATTACGCGGCTGCCACCTTGCGGGGGCCGACAACCGGTTGGTGATGTGGATGTCGCTTTTTCAAAGGCTACGCTTGTTGCAGTGAATGGTCACGTCGTACCTTTGAGACGTGACATTCTAGCCGACTGTTTACGCGACTGCCGCCTTGCGGGAGCTAGCAACCAGCTGGTGATGTGGACGTCGCTTTTTCAAAGGCTACGCTTGTTGCAGTGAATGGTCATGTCGTACCTTTGAGACATGACATTTTGGCCGGTTGTTTATGCAGCTGCCGCCTTGTGGGAGCTGGCAACCGGCTGGTGACATGGACGTCGCTTTTTCAAAGGCTGCGCTTGTTGTAGTGAATGGTCATGTCGTACCTTTCAGAGGTGACATTCTGGCTGGCTGTTTACACGGCTACCGCCTTGTGGGAGCCGGCAACCAGCTGGGGACGTGAATCTTTCACGTGCTTGCTGCAGCTTTCTCAATTTTCGTTCACCTTTTCAGTTTTTGTGTAACTTTCTCGGTTTCCGTTCCATGACCATACCATTTTAAAGTTGTCAGGAATCATTTCAGCTTTTTCGATTTTTGTGCAACCTATTTTTGAACCGGTTGCTGCCTTGGCTAGCCGGAATTCGAGTGGCAAATTTCCTATAAATAGGGGGTGAAGTCATTCGAAATTTCTTCATCTTCTCTTCTCGATTTCATTCTTCACTTGAGCTCTTTCCTTCAATTTTCTTTCATCTTTCATCTTTCTTTCACCACCACTATGCCTCGAACAAAAAACATCATATGCCATGTCCGACAACCAGCTTCTAAGCCCATGCAACTATGGCTCGATCTTCTGTGGGAGACGTTGAAGAACCTACCAGCGGTGGAACTCGTATGTCCTGATCGGGCTTAATCAGCCCGTCTGTCGGTCTTCTTCGAACTTACTGAACACGGCTGCGATGCTTCTTCAGCCGAGGCCATGTCCCGGTGGTGGCTGTTAGAATGGTGGCAGGACTCCGGTGCCTCCAGCTCTGGTGTACCGATGGGCAGAGCGGAAGGCGAGGCGTCGACAGAGGCCCCCCTCCAGAGTTTGCGGCGCTGGACGCACCGCAAGATGATGGTGGACCCGTCACGGTGTTTAGCCGGGACTTCGTCAATGGTGTTGGACGTCACCGACGACGCGATGTCGGACGCAGGATCGATCTAGTTGGCGCTCCCCTAGTACCGTACCCCGACCGGCTCAGAGGAGGCAGCAGCCGATGGCGTGGCTCCCCCCGAAACCGACCAAGAGTTGACGTCCCCTGCCGACGGCCGCCTAGCCGTAAAGACGATTTTATACGGTAGGCCAACTAACTTCGACCGGTTGCCGGAGGTGGAGCTGCTATTTGTCAGGCAGGGCGTGCTTCCTTTCGTCCAAGACTTCCACTGGGTGGAGACCGTCCCCGGTTTGGTGGCCGAGATGTACTCCAACTTGTCGGAGGTGGAGTCGCAACTCGTCTTGGGCCGTCGGTCCGGGCTGGTGGAGTTTTCTGGTGGACTTCTGTTCGAGGTGCTGGGCCGGTTGGATAGTGCCGATGGCCGCTATGGTCTTCAATCGAGTTGTCTACAGGTGGAACTTCTTCAGCTGCGACAAATTGACCAGGCCGAACTCTTGTTGGGTGGCTTCATTAAAAAGGTAAACGCCCCCCCCCCTCCGCTGAGGGTTTTGGTGATAACATATGAGCCATGCCAGTTTGGGGAGAATTTTCCCATTGAACCTGTTGGAAAAATAGAGTGAAGGACTAGATCATTGGACGCAAGGAGTCAAGGACGAACCTTCTTGTTATAAGCTCTTGCCATCTTTCTTTGATAAGTTTGGGCATGGTCCAACGTTCTCAACCTCCTTTTGTCTAGGAGGTTGAGCTACAATAGGCGCGATTCTGACCATTGGTCATCGGAATCTGCTGCTTCTTTGAGGATGAGAAGGGACGAGAGTTCTACCTCTACCAGCAATACTGCTTTGGACCCGTATACCAGCGAGTATGGCGTTGCTTTGGTGGCTGTCTGCAGGGATGTCCGATAGGCCCAGAGTGCGTATGGGAGGTGGTCGTGCCAATCTTTGTGTGTTCGGACCATCTTCTTGAGAATTCAGACTAGTGTCTTGTTAGCCGCTTTGACCGCTCCGTTCATTTGTGGCCTGTAGGAGGACGCCCTTAGGTGATGGATGTGGCACTACTCAAGATAGCTCGTGACCTGCTTGGCTGTGAAGTTGGTGTCGTTGGTTACTATCTCGAAGGGTAGGCCATACCTAGTGACGATGTTGTTGCGCAAGAACTTTTGGGTGGTGGCCACTATGATTGTCTCGTAGGAAGCTGCTTCCACCCACCTGGTGAAGTAATCAATAGCCACCATTATATATCTGTGTCCATTGGAGGCTGTCAGCTTGACCTCACCTACCACGTCTAAGGCCCACATGGAGAATGGCCAAGGAGAAGCCATGTTGTATAATTCCTTAGGGGGCGCGTGGATGAGGTTCCCATGTACCTGGCATTGGTAACAGCGATGGATGTACGCGATGCAGTCTGCCTCCATTGTGCTCCAGTAGTAGCCTTGGAGCATGATCTTTTTCGCTAGGAGGATCCTGTTCATGTGGGATCCACAGATACCTTCGTGGATCTCTTGCATAACCATACGTGCCTCGGGTGAGGTTACACACCGGAGAAGAGTCTGGTTGTGAGATCTTTTATAGAGTTGTCCTCTGCTGAAGATGTAGCCGACTGCCAGTCTTGACAACATACGCTTGTCTTGGGTGGTAGCGTCGGATGGGAACTCTCCGGTTTCCAAAAAGGCTTGTATGTCTGAATACCAGGGACAGTTTTCTTGCTATGAGTTTTCCAGCCCACTGTATGGGGATCGGGAGTCTGCATTGTTTGGTTCGTCAACTAGGGCCGGTTTTCTGTATTGGTAGGTAGTTTGCCGGTTGCCGGGGCGGCTGGTCGAATGCAAAGTTGAGGCTCTAACGTTTGCCTGTTCAGGGACTTCCGTGAGGCGGTAGATGTTTTCGCTGTAGGTCGGCTATTGAAGTGTTGTGACTTCTATGGCAATGCTCTGCCCTTTTGTGACCGCTACCCATGATGCTAGGATGGCCAGAGCATCTACGTATGGGTTATGCTTGCGGCTGATGTGTTGGAAGTGGATGAACCGGAATTTGCTTGCTAATTGTTGTACGAGTTCTTAGTACGGCTGAAGCTTGGGGTCTCGGGTTTTCCACCTATTGAGGGTTTGAGAAATCACCAACATGGCGTCACCAAATACACGTAGATGGGTGACCCAGAGCTCCAGTGCAACTTGTAGCCCCATGATGCAGGCCTCGTACTCCACCTCGTTGTGTGAGCATGTGAAGAGAAGTCGCTTGGCTATGGGCAGCATCCTTCCTTGGGGATCTACTAGGACGATGCCTACCCCGCGGCCTTTAGTGTTGACCGCTCCATCAAAGTACAAGGTATGGGGTTCTAGCTGGTCAGGATCTAGTTGGTCCAAATCTAACTGGTCTTGATTTGGCTCATCGATGGTGAAGATTGGCTCATCTAGAAAGGAATCTTCTAATGGCTGGTAATCTGGCAAGGGTTGGTGTGCTAGCTGGTCGACCATGGCTTGGGCCTTCATGGACTTCTGGGATACGTATCGGATGTCGAACTTTGCCAAGAGCATTTGCCATTTCACGCACCTGCCTACCAAGGTTGGCTGGTCAAAGAGGTAGCGCAAGGGATCTAGGCGGCTGAGTAACAAAACTAGATAGACCACCAGGTAGTGTCGTAGCTTTTTCACCGTCTAGACCAGCGAGAGGCAGTACTTTTCAATTAGCTCATACCGTTCTTCTAACTCAGTAAACTTTTTACTGAGGTAGTATATGGCCTGCTCGATTCTTCTAGTGGTATCATGTTGGCTCAATACTACGCCCATGGAGGAAGCTGTTACCAACATGTACAGGAAAAGTGGTCGCCCGGGATGAGGTGGCACAAGAACAGGCAGCCGGGACAGCTGACGCTTGATGTGGTCGAAGGGGACTTGGCATTCTGGTGTCCACGTGAAGCTGGCATTTTTCGTCAACAACTTGAAGAAGGGCTCGCAGATGGGCATGAGGCGCGAGATGAAACGCGCGATGTACTGTAGCCTTCCCAGCAAGCTTCAGATTTGTTGTTCCGTCTGTGGGGTAGGCATATCTAAAATTTCTTTCGCCTTGTCGGGATCTACCTCAATTCCCTGTTTGCTGATGACGAAGCCAAGGAGCTTTCCGGTGGTGGCCCCGAATGTTGATTTTGATGGGTTCAACCTGAGCTTGTACTTCCTTAAGTGCTCGAACAGTCTTCTCAAGTGCTTGAGATGCTGCTGATGAGTACGTGCCTTCACTACCACATCGTCGACGTAGACTTCGACTTCTTTGTGCATCATGACGTGGAAGAGGGTGGTCATGGCTTTTTGGTAAGTAGCACCTGCATTTTTGAGTCTGAATGGCATCACCCTGTAACAGAAGATGCCCCAGGGGGTTGTGAATGCGGTCTTCTCCTTGTGTTCCTCTACCATGAGGATTTGGTTGTATCTGGAGAATCCATCCATGAAAGAGTACACCCCATACTTGGTGGCAACATCTACCAAGACATCTCATGTGTGGTAGTGGGAAGTTGTCCTTGGGGTTGGCTTTGTTGAGGTCCCAGTAGTCAACGCACATGCGTACTCGCCCATCTTTCTTTGGGACGGGTACCATGTTTGCTACCCATTCTAGGTAAAAGACAAGCTAGAGGAATCAGACATTCAATTGTTTGTGTACTTCTTCCTTCAGCTTCTGGGCCCACTCCTGTCTCATTTGTCGAGCTTTTTGCTTCATAGGGGAGGGGCAGAATGCCCCTAGTTCTACCCCATGATGTTGACCAGTATTCTGCTTGTGGAAGATGTCACCCAGACTGAGTAGGCTGGCCGTTCCAACTCCATGATGCGGCACCCTTGTTAAGGGTTGATAGTTTCTAGCTGATCTGGTCGGTGCCCGAAGGATCGGTTGTTCGCTGTGCTGAGTGAGAGACTTGGTATGATTGCCAAGTCCTGGTTGACTTGGCTGGGTTGCCAAGTCAGTGGTTGCTAAGGATGCAGTAGCCAGCGCACTTGTGTGTGGGATGCCAAGCCCCGTTGTTGAAGGAGCGGGTTCCGACATGAATCACCTGGAAGCCATCAGGCTTGCCTCTTGATGTTGATGACCTGCAAGCCTGGAGTGTCCCCACCTTGGTCATTAGGTGGGTGCTGCGGTGCTAGGTTGAAGGAGAGGGGGAAGGAGCACACCTTGTTGTCTCCTTTCCCTGTACAAACCAGTCGGGCGCTATGTCCGCTTCCAAAGTTCCTCCCTGTAGGATGGACAATGGTAAGGGAGGTTGGTGAAGAGTTGGATCCCCGGTGCAGACTGGAGATTCTCCGAACAGTCACAGTAGGCCGTCCTCTAGTTCCTGATCTAGCTGTGGGTTGTCCTCCCAGGGCTCCATGCATCTGGACAGATAGTCATAACAATTTGGGTTCTGGAGACTCGGTGGTGAGGCGGCAGCCGGTTCCGATGTCGGGTGTTGTGACTTGGAAGACGTCACAGCAGCTACGGACTGTCCTGGGTGATAGTAATTCTCTGCCAGTATGACAATGACCTCCCCTTTCCACAGGAACTTAAGCATCCTATGAAGGGTGGAAGGCACAATGGAGTTTTGGTGGAGAAATGGGCGGCCCAAGATGAGATTGTAGCTCGGGGGAATGTCTACCATGTGCATAGGAACCTCGAAGGCTGCTGGTCCGATGATGAGGGGGAGGACGACCTCACCTTTGGCTTCGTGAAGAGTGTCGTCAAACCCCTTCATCACCCGGTCGGTGGGGAGCAAGTCTTGTTCTTTGATCCCTAGCTTGTGCAGGATTTGTAGCGGGCACAGGTTTAGCCCGGATCCGTCGTCGATCATTACCATGTGGATGCAAAGGTCTTTGTATTGTACCCGGATGTACAAGGACAGGTTGTGGTTGGTTTCGACCGGTGAGAGGTCTAGATCTGAGAAATAGACGAAGTAGGGGACTGTTACTATGGCCACCATTCCTTCTATGGCCTTGGGAGCAAGACCTTGGTCCACTTTGGCCACCCGCAGCGCCCTGAGGAAAGTTTCCCGATGCTCGGTAGAGGATCGGAGCAGATCGCATAGTGAGATGTCTGCTCATATCCCTTGCAGCTGGATGGATAGGTCCGGGAGTGGCTGTGACTGGGTGGCCAGTGCTGAGGAGGCGAGGCGGTTGTCGATGTTGTCGAGGCGATGTGGCGGCGGCCAATTGCTGGTGACCGATTGAAGTTTGTCCTGCTATTCCCAGGATGCACATCCCTCCGGGGTGCGACTTTGACTGATATACCTGGCCAGACTTGGTTATAGCCGAACATGTGGATGCCTGTTGTGAGACGACTATCCGCTTGCCTTTACGTTGTTTAGAAGTGAGTGTGGCCAGAGGGGAGGGCCTGGCCACAGGTGTGAGTTGCTGCTTTGCCAGGTGGGCTTGGAGTGGCGCCAGCGTTGTAGCTGCTGGAGAGACTGTGCTGGTTGGAGTGCCGGTCATGGAAGCAAAGCCAGCGGTTGAGGCTATGGGGATCGGAGGTATCGCCGGGATGACTGCCCTGACTAGGGTAGTAGGTGAGTAGAAAATTACTTTGGGTTGAGCCCGTACGATTGTCCTGGTGGCTGGCTCCCTTAACGCGGCACCCAGTTCTCTTGACGTGACAGCCGTAGGTGCCACCCGAATGAAGAATTTTCTTACGAGTGGAGATGACGCCTGTTGCGGTGTAGGCCTTGAAGACTTCTTTCTCCTCCAGTGGCCGCTGATGGCGAGGATGGAGGTCCGGAGTTGTTGGTAGTATGGCTGGAGCTCTTCAAGCGTTGGCGGGTGGTCGGCTGGATGGATGAGGTTGACAGGGTTCAGCTAGGGAGTTCCTGCTTCCAGCGACTGTGCTGAAGGGAGGGATCTTCTTGTCCCTTGTCCGTGCCTGGTTGGATAGGTGGAAACCGGTTGCATATGCCGGAACCCTTCGAGCGGATGCCTCCTTCGGGCACCTAAGAAGATAGTACTCACTTAGGAGTTTCCCATATGATTTGGGAAGGTATGCTGGCTCGGCTCGGGGGGTATGGGAGGCTGTTGAAGCTCAATGGTACCCGAGTTGATAAGCCTCTGAATAGCTTGTCTCAGCGTCCGGCAATGGTCCGTTGCGTGGCCGACCAACCTGTGATATTCGCAGTACTGCTGCGAATTGTACCAAGCGGGAAGAATAGCTGGAGGTGGCTTAATAGGGGGGAGCGTGAGCAGCGCCTAGGCCTGGTGGAATACCTAGCTCAGTGGTTCAGAGAGTGGCGTTTATTCTGTTATGCGTGGCTGCTGCGGCTGCGGGGGCGGCTGGTGTGGTTCACGCTGTTGCTGACCGGGGCGTTGTTGGTTAACGCCTGAGCAATTTCCACCTTGTCCTTGGTTTCTTTGTTGAGAGGTTGTTGGGGACGTTACCTGCCACTGTTGGCAAGCCGACGGTCACTGGCTGTGGAGCCTTGGGCTTCCATGGTTGTTGGTTCAGGGCTGCCCGGGTGGTGTAGATCGGTTGCTGAACTGGGGTGATTGCCGGCGGATGGTACTCTTGGGCCAGGGCGTATACTTGCTACAGCTGGTATGGTGGTGGCGCGGCTACCACAACGATCACGGGAGAAGGCCGTGTGTTGTCGTTCCTCTGGGGGCCGCAGTTGTTCCCCATGTTGTCGCCCGTGGCCGGAGGCTAGGGACGTATGTTTCCCCTGGGGTTAGCTTCGAACGGAAGAGCTGAGAATCTCCCCGACTTCAAGAATCCCTCTAGGCGGCTACCGGCTTTGATCAGTTGGGAGAAAGTTGAGTATGATTGGATACACAGGAGTGCTGCTAGTGACGGTTGAGCACCCTATACTATTAAGTCTAGAGAATCTTCTTCTACAGGTTTGTCCCGGATTTGGGATGCTAGGGCCTGCCACCAGCCGACATAGCCACTGAATGGCTCATTCTCATGTTGGCGAAGGCAACGGAGATCTTCTAACTTTGGTGCTAGGTCCAAGTTGTATGCATACTATTCCTGGAACATGTATGCCAACTGTTCCTAGGTATAGATTTTCGTCAGATCTAAAGACATGTACCAGGAAAGCCAGGTCCTTCGAGAGATTTTTGGAACAATCGGATGAAGAGCTTCTCCTTTTGCTGCAATGCCACCATATCTCCACAGAAGGCCCGAAGGTGTGCACGAGGGTCCCGTGCCTGTTGTATTTAACCAGTTCAGGCATTTTGAAATCGGGAGGGAGTGTTGCCTCGAGATAGAAACAGAGATTTTGGAAGGCACAAGAAGGTTCTGGTGGACCGAACTTCATGTTCCGAAAGGATGCCTCCAGTTTGGCTATCCTCTGCAATAGTTGGCCTTGCAGGTCGGGCACCAGGGCGGCAGCAGTGGCGGCTGCCGGCTGGAGTGGTAGCGGGCCGAATTGGTCAGCGACGGGAGTGGTGACGACATCGTATTCTTCCGAGTGTGGCCTCTCCGGGACACAGATGGTTGGCTTGGGGAGAATTACTGAACCAATCCCTTGTTGTTGATAGCATGTCAACTGGTGAGCCAGGAGGGTTTGCTCGAAGTGTCCCGGTCGAGGTGGCAGGAAGGTGTGGGCTGCTCCTATGCCCTTGGTGTTCGAGGGTGGTTGGTAGGACGGGCCGGTGCTCCTTGTGGGAGCCGACCTGTTACCTTCAGTTTCATTGGTTGGGGAAGTGGGCAGCGTAGGATGCACCGTGGCATTGTCGAATGCTACGGCTGTAGATAGATCTGGTGCCCTTGGTTGGTCCAGAGTCCCAACAGGCACGATGATGGACAGCAGCATAGAAGTTGCCACGATGACGGAAGGGGAAGATCTAGATGCCGCAGCGGAACCGGTGGCAATAGCTCTTGCTTGTGAGCGGGTCTGGACAGGGGGAGCCAGTGGGGTTCGGAACCTGCGAACGGCAAAGGTTTGTGAGGAGATGGTGCCTAGAGAATCTGTATGGGTCCGCAAAGATCTACAGAGATACCAAAGAAGGGTGATACAGTTAAATGCATTTGAAAGCGGCTTCGCTTAGCAAATGCGGAAAATATGTTAAAAATCCTAACTGAAAAATAAAAGACTGACTACAAAAGAGCTGTACGAGCGAGAGTTTGAGTCACTTAATCGACAAAACGTAGTAAGTTTCCCTAGCGGAGTCTCCAAAAATCTATACCCTCTCTTTCACCCGGCTATCACCCGGAAGCCCATGGGTTTCTGCTGGCCTGGCCGATGGATGGACCGAGGTACAAAGAATTGAAAGCTGATTGTGTGAGTGTATCACCACATGGGGAGAATGGCTCGTTGAACGGAGTCACCACCTTAGTTTTGGGTAGAAAACATGGAAAACTGGATGGGGAGTATCCTTCCACCATCGAAACGATAAAACTACGGGAATGACGTAAAACTATGTAACGATAAGCAAAACATGAGAGAACTGGATACGGGGCTCAGGGTACTGTTCGGGAAATGTGGCCTCTCTCCGGCTCTAAAACGGAAAACCACATCAGTCAACCTGGCCACCTATGGCCTCATCCTGGAAAACCTTCCAGGGCATCGGGAAGGATAATTTCATCCCTTCCAAAAAAACAAACGAGAATCGAACAAAGCGGGGATTCATACCAGATCTGGCAATAAATGGGGGAGAGAAAGACAAGAAGGTCACCCTTTCAAACCTCTCAGCAGAAGAACTGAAGGTCAGGTGAGGTGGTCGGCTGGGCCGCTACACAGCCGGCTAAATGTATCGGCTGCCACGTTATGTCACCCCTTTGACTAGAGATGACCTTATCCCGGAAAGGTGGCTCTGTTCTTTCCAGAAATCAAGAACCGTCAGGTCGTACGTTTGTATTCCCGAACGGTTGCCGCTGGCAAGGATGTATGTCAGAGACGTCATCCCGGAAATCTTTCCAAGGCATCGGGAATGTAGACCTACATCTCCCGGAAAACGAGGACCGGCTACCAGTTTTTTATACTGGTTTGCCGGTGGCAGGTCGGCTGATTACCCGAAGCATCTGCGCAGAGATGGGTTTTCGGGGAGCCAGTTGTCGGTGATTTGTCCCGGCTTGCCGGTGGCAGGCCGGCTGATTCCCCAAACCATCTGTGCAAAGATGGGTTTTCGAGGAGCCAGTTTCTGGCCATTTGTACCGGCTTGCCGGTGGTGGGCCGGCTAGTTCCGCAAACCCTCTATGCTAATGGGGGTTTTGGGGAGCCGGCTACCAGTTCTTTGTACCGGCTTGCCGGCAGTGGGCTGGCTAGTTCCCCAAACCATTTGTGCCAATGGGGGTTTTGGGGAGCCGGCTACCGGGTTCTTTGTACCGGCATACCGGCGGCTGGCCGGCTGTTCCCCCCTGCCCCATTGAGGTTCGTTTAGCAGAGGACTTAGATTTCACGGGTAACGGGAACCGTTGGGTTGTACTTGTTCATACACCCGAACGGTCGCTACTAGCAAGGATGCATGTCGGAGGCGTCATCCCGGAAATCCTTCCTAAGCATCGGGAACGTATACTTACGTTTCCTGGAAAACGTGAACCGTTGGGTTGTACTTCTTTGTACACCTGAACGGCCACCGCCGGCAAGAGTGTATGCCGGAGGCGTCATCCCGGAAATCTTTCAAGGGCATCGAGAATGTAGACTTACATTTCCTGGGAGACGAGAACTGCTGGGTTGTACTTCTTCGTACACCCGAGCGGTTGCCTCCTGGCATGGGTGCATGCCGGCGGCGTCATCTCGGAAAACTTTCCAGGGTATCGGGAGGGTAGACCTACGCCTCCTAGGAAAGAACGAGAACCGCCGAGTTGTACGAGTTCGTACACCCGAACGGCCGCCGTCGACATGGGCGCATGTTGGCGGCGTCATCCAGGAAAACTTTCCAGGGCATCAGGAGGGTAGACTTACGCCTCCCGGGAAAGAATGGGAATCATCGGGTTGTACGTGTTCGTACACCCGAACAGCCGCTGCCAGCATGGGTGCATGCTGGCGGCGTCATCCAGGAAAACTTTCTAGGGCATCGGGAGGGTAGACTTATGCCTCCCAGGAAAGAAAACATGCGGAGATTGGATAAAAACGCATAAAACTTGCTGGGAAACTCAGAGTTTCCTCATAAAAGGACCCGACGGAAGGGTCACAACCGAACCAAACTCGACTGTGCCAAGTGGATTCACCCGGCCGGGGGGGGGGCGGCCACCGATACCTTCGGACATGTTTCCGAAGGAATGATACCCGGGTTTGTCCTCTGACCTTTCCCTTGTATGAGAAAGGTGTTACATGGTCGGGGCTCGAGGAAACGTCGTTTAAACCATACGTAAAACGGCGAGGGAGGAAGGGCTTACCTGCAGAGGGTCGTTGGCGGTGATCAAAAGTCCCCACTCCGGTGCGGTGAACGGGCATCAGGACTACGAGCATCTCACCTCCTTCAGAAGCTCCGGCCAGCATCTTGTCCGAGGGGCAGATGCGAGTGTCTCCAGTGTCCGAGCGAAGGTTTTTCCGAGAGGTGAAAGCTTGGGTTTTTGGGAGGGGTAGCCCCCTTTTATAAGGGTTTACCTTCCTTCTTTAGGGGGACCCGAATATGGAAGGCAACGCTTGTCCCGTGATCCGCATGATTGACTGATTACTAGATTTAAGTGATTAAATCGCGTCGTATCTCCCTGATTGATTTGCCTTACCTTTCTGGGTAGTTACCCGGCAGTTGCTACGTGGCAAGCGGATGCCGGTTAGTTCTATCCAACTACCTCACGAAAGGGGAATATGTTGGCCAAAATGGTTTTTTGGGGAGCCAGCTGTCGGTTCCTTGAACCGGCCTACCGACGACTAGCCGGCTGCTTCCCCTACCCATTTGCGCCAATGGGGGTTCTGGGGAGCGGACTGCCGGTTCCTTGAACTGGCCTGCCAATGGCTAGCCGGCTGCTTCCTCGGCTCTTCTATTCAAGCATGGGGGGGGTCAACACTCTATAATAGTAATGAGATTTTTAAGATCAAATAGAATATGTCGATTTAGTATTCCAAGAGCAATTATCAGTGATAGGGGAACTCATTTTTGTAACAAAAACTTTGAGAAATTATTGAAAAGATACGGAGTGCTGCATAAGTTAGCTACCCCTCTAAAAGTGCTAACAATAAAATTAAAGGAATTTTAGAAAAAGTAGTAAACACCACTAGGAGCGACTAGTCAGATAAGCTAGATGATTCTCTTTGGGCATATAGAACTGCTTATAAAACAATATTAGGGACAACTCCATAAAAATTAGTATATGGAAAAACATGTCATTTACATGTGGAATTAGAACATAAAACACTATGGGCACATAAGCAATTGAGTTTAAGTATAAAAACAACAGGTAGTAATAGACAAGTGCAATTAGTAGAGTTAGAGGAATTAAGAAATATGACCTATGAAAGTTCAAAAATAGCTAAAGAAATGATGAAAGCATAGCATGATAAAAGAATTTTACATAGAATATTTGAAAACGAACAAGCTCTATTATATAATTCAAGACTACACTCTTTTCCAGGAAAATTGAAATCCAGATGGACTGGTCCATTTGTTATTATTAAACATGTTTATCCATACGGAGCAATAGATGTGAAGGATCCTCAAAGTCATGAAATTTTTAAAGTTAATATTCAAATAGGAAAGTGGTGGAGGTTGTTAACTTAGAAGAAGATTAAAAGAGTACTAAAAATATATAAATAAAAAAATTAAAAAAATTAAAAAATATATATATATATTTAAAGGGTAAAAGGGTTCTGTAAGTGGATAGAGATCGGACGGCTAAGGGCATGCGGGTGGACAAGCGGATAGGTGAGGGCGTGCGGGCAGACAGGCGAGGGAGTGCGAGCGGGCAACGGTGAGGGCGTGCGATGGCGATGGTGAGGACAAGCAGGCGACCAGATGAGGTGTGTGAGGGCGTGCAATAGTGATGGCAAGGGTGTGTGTGTGACAACGAGGGTGTGTGTGCGGGCATGCGAGGGTGAGTGCAATGACATGAATCGGCCGCTCACCACTACCCAAGAATCGACCACTCACCGTCACCCGTGAATCGACTACTCGTCGTCACTTGTGAATCGCCCACTAGCGCCGTCACCATCGCTGCCGCTTGCTCGCCCACATGGGAATCGACCGCTCGTCGCCGCTTGCCCGCATGCCCGCCTGCCTACCCACCCGCTCGCCTGCCCTCCCTCCCATCGCTCGTCATCGCCGTCACTCGCCCACCCTCCCGCCTACCCATTCCCATGTCATCCGATCGAGATCGGATGGGTGCCTATAGAAGTCACTTCTATAGGCACCTACAAAGTACGTGATCTCATATATAAATATAAGATAAATAAATAAATAAATAATATATAAAAATATATAATATATAATATATAACATAAATACAAAAACATATAAGAATACAAACATAAACAAAGAAATAATAAGTATATACACATGAAAAAAGAAAAGAAAAGAAAACCATTTAGACTTGCATAGTATATTTACTTAAGTTGTAAGGTGTCAATATAAAATAACTATTCAAATTATTAGTTACTGTGTTTTATTTTGAGTCACTTCACGGGTTACTGAGTTTACCCACAAAGTTAGTTCGCGGGTTATCCTGTTTACCTGCAAGCTACGTCAAAAAAAGAAAAAAAGAAAAGAAAAGCACTTTTGGGGATAAACCGTGCATAAGTACGTGGGTTATCTAGTTTACCCACAGACGCCCTATGGGTTATCGCCCTATGAGCCAAATAAGGTTCTGTTTGCTAGGAAGTGTTATTTTTTTTACTAAAACTAAATGATGTTAATTATTTGAGTATGATTAAAATGTGATTTCATAATTCGAATGATTAAGAGAGGATTTTTAAGGATAAATAGAATTTGGTGGATTGCTAAATGAATGGAAAATTTGAGAAGGCAAACCACAGAACATGCATGTTTGTAACAAAGTGTGTTCATAAAAGTTGATTTCACTATAATTGTTTAATTTGAACAAGTTTTATGGATACTTCTCCATCAAACTGTTGAATGAAAAGTTTGAGAAGGAAACAAACCACAGAACATATACAAGTAGAAAACACACAAAATTAAACTTAAAACATTGCATTAAACAATATAATGTTTACATCATGGGAGAGTTGTCTCTCTAAATGTTTTAATTACATATAAGAATGAAGGGAGATTACAATTGATGCTTAGGAAGTCTAGATTTAAGTGCTGCTACTTCTTCCTTTAGAGCTACAATCTGTCCTAGCACAGTGTCCATCTTAGAGCTACAAGGCTGACCCTCTCTACTGTGAAGTGGATGGTTCACTGTGGATCTGAGGTGCCAAGTTGTCTTCTCTTGAAAATTGTTTCAAATCCTTGGTAGTTAGCACCCTAGATTTCAACTTCTTCACTTCCTACAAAGATAAATCAGAAGAGCTTGACACCAACTGATAGATAAGATCACCATAAAATAACTTCTTCTTTATGTTGGTGATCTTAGAGATAAATATCTTGTACCAATTCACTTGTATTTTGTTTAATACTATATAGGTTTCGATTTTCACAAAGATGGACAATTCCAAATCATGTCCAAATCTTTTGTAAATAGTTCTAATCATGTCCAAACCATTTGAGCTTTGTCATTCATTTATTTCAGCCTATTAAACAAATTGATTCGAGGGTTAATGGCCATGTAATCCTTCATGTCTTGTTCTAACCATTCAACCATTGTAGAGGATTCGAGGATCTCTACACCCTCATTTCTTAACCCTAGGCTTTCATACACAAATTCAAGTGTTAAATGAATATATACCTTTGTAACATTACTAATATGCACCCCATCCTCTTGATGCGAATTGACATAGAAGGCAAGTACTAAATTTTCAACTTTGAAATTGTTACCTGACCTTGGGATAACCTTCAGCAGCCCTTGAAAATTTAGCAATTCCTTGATTTCATCCATGAAATCAAAGTCCACTGGCCTACTGAATAGGATATCAAAACCTTTGATCTGTTGGAATTGATCTTGAGCCTCAGCATTTCTGAAAATTACTAAATTAACTTCTACTTGCTAGGCTGGTTCTGTAAATTGAGAAGATGATGGTGCTGAAGGTTCTGCAACTCCTGCACTCTATTTAGTGGATGGAGAGTAAACCACTGTTGCTCTATTTTCCACTCCAATTGGTTCAGTTGTCTGCTTGGCAGTGAACTCTAACTGCCCTAAAGGATTGTCAGTAGTCTCTCCTTCCTTCTCTTCTCCCTTAGAGGAGATAATCTCCTCTAATGGGGCATGCTATAATATACACATACACCCATAAGAAGAAGAAAGTTAAAACTAAGTCATGATTACTTATAAAAAATAAAAAAAACTAAAAAGGAAAGTTAATTTAAAATTGTTACCTGACCCTCTTTTGAAGGAAAGAGTATCACTTCATGAATGGTCTGATCTACCCCTTCAAAATCATGGAGGTTTATTATTGGAACAATTGCTCCTACCATAGGTCTTTCCTCTTGAAAATTAAAATTAAACACAAATGAGACATGAACATTCAAATTACTTTAAAGTGGAGATTGAAGTCAAATTAAAAATATTAGTGTTACCTGAGAATCCATCTAATTTTCAGTCTCTTCAATAGGAGGAATCTCTTTTGGGGTTGATTCATCTGAGGAAGAAGGAAGTGTCTTCTTGTGCTGATGAAGTACCTAGGGTGAGATCATCATCACAATCTTCAGACTCCTCTTCCTCCTGCCCTACTTTTGAAACATCACCCTCCTATTGATCTCCCTCCACTTCTTGAAGTGTTTGTTGTTGTTGTTGGTCTTCTTCTTCTTCTTCTCTGTCTTCATGCTATGGATGCTCATCAATAAATCTTTCACCCTCCTGTGGTATTGAAGAGCTAGCCAAATTGTAACTAAAATGCATGAAATCGAACTCTTGTGGCTCTTCTTTGATGGTCACCTATGCTACGTGCTAGAGAGCTTCAACTTCAGCCATCTCAGCTGCAAAAGAGGCCTTCTTGGCCATGCGTGTTCTCTACTCATAAAGAGCACATAGAGCTGTAATTTCTAAAACCTCAAAACTCTCTCCCAGTGAGAGATAAGTTTGCATGAAAAATTCATACTACTCCCCCTCATCTCTATCTTCTAGGAGGCATGCAAACACCATATCTATAGTAACAATGGATGCATTTAATTCTTTAGTGACAACAACATACAAAATATTCATAAACCACAGTTCAGCCCTCACATGGACTATATCTTGTGCCAAAATATTCTTGGGCCTAATAGCACATTCATCTCGCCATGCTTGTTGAGTGTGGTCATCGATGGCCTAGATTACTTCAACGGGAAGGCAAGTGAATTCCCTCTGCACTTTGGTTCCAAAATGATTCAATTGATATTTCAAATCCTTTAAAATCTTTTCCCTTGTTTTGGCATGAATGCAGCTGCCTTTATGCCATTCCACAGCCGCACATTCAAATTTATCAAATTGCATCAATTTCATCCATTCCTCAATAGTTACAAACCTCCTATGTGTTGTTGTTTGCCATGGGCTTGCAAAATAGGTCTTTGTTTTAATCTTAATAAAACCACATGTGGCTAAATAAAATGCCTCTCTATGGAACCAAAGTGTGCACCTCTTCGAAATAATTCTTGAACCAAGTGTCTAGGGCGAGCTAACCTCTCCTGCCCTACTTCTCTTTCAATGTGTGAAGCTTTTTTCTCTTTAAGAAAATTTGGAACAACAAAAGAAGCTTCCTTACTTTGTCTAAGACACTCAGCTGTGTCTTCTTTTACCATTTGCAGTTCTTACTCCCTAATGACTGCTTTTATCTTCCACTTACCTTCATCATGCCACATTTGCGTGTTTAATCTGAACTTCTCAAAGTTCAGCATCTTAATCTAAGCAAAAGTTGACGATGAAGTAGGACGAGGAGCATTGGAAGTTGAGGCCATGGCGTGTGTCGTGGAAGAAGGTGAATAGTTTCAACTGGTCGTGAAATAATGGCTAATGCACGAAGGGGCATTAATAGTTTTTATAAGTTTAATCAGGTAATCAGATGATCAAATGGTGAGATTTGATACTAATTAGTAGATTACAAGTCTACCCACGAGATACCTTGTGGGTAAACATCCCTAGCCACATAATAAGTTCGTGGATGAGCTACAGCTAGCAAAATTTTTAGAAAATTATTGTGTAGTCATTTTAATCATATTAATACTTGAATATTGCACATTTATTTCATGAATATTAGATACATTGAGTTGATTTGCTTTCTAACTAAATGTACTGTTTTGTGCCAAATGAACTTTAGTAAGCAATGGAGATTCCCATAGATGTCTTACGTGAGGTTTTAAGATTACACTCTTTCCTAGGAAAATTAAAATCCAGATGGACTGGTCCATTTGTTATTAAACATGTTTATCCATATGGAGCAATAGATTTGGAGGATCCTCAAAGTCATGAAATTTTTAAAGTTAATGGTCAAAGATTAAAACATTTTCTAAGATATTCTGATAGGAAAGTGGTGGAGTTTGTTAACTTAGAAGAAGACTAAATAAATAAAAAATATATATATGTATATAAAAAATACAAAAACATATAAAAATACAAACGTGAACAAAAATAATAAGTATATATATATATATAAAAAGATAAGAAAAACATTTGGACTTACACAGTATATACCTTAAGCCTTAATGTGTTAGTACAATATCGTTATTTGATTTATTAAGCTACTGTATTTTATCTTAAGGTACTTCATAGGTAAACGTGTTTACTCACGAGGTTAGTTCATGGGTTAACTTGTTTACCCGCGAGTCGAAAGAAAAAAAGAAAAGAAAAGAGAACCTTTGGAGTTTAGCCACAAAGTTAGTTCATGGGTTAACCTGTTTACCCACGGATCGGTCTCGTGGGTTATTGTACTTTGAGTTATTTAAGATTCTGTTTGTTAGAAGATGTTATTTTTAAGTTTAGGATTTACTTAAATGAAACAATGTTAACCATTTGAAGTATGATTAAGGATTATTTCATAATTCAAATAATTAAGAAGAGGGTTGTTAATGAAAATATAATCCAATGAACTGTTAAGTGAAAATTTTTAAAGAAGACAAACCACAAAATTGTAAATGTATCAACCACAAGTTAAAACTGAAATGTTTAATTACATACATTGTAATGTTACAAATGTTTTAATTACAACAAAGGAATTACAAGTAATGTTTAGTTGTCAAGAAATTTGGACTTAAGAGCTGCTATCTCTTCTTTTAGATGTCCAATTTCCTGTAGTACAATGTCCATCTTTTCTAATAAGGAAGTTGGTCCTCTCTATTGTGAAGTAGATGACTCGCCATGAGGAATTTGGGGTGCCAAGTTATCTTCCTTTGAAAGTTGTTTCAGATCCTTTGTAGTTAATACTCTAAACTTTAATTTCTTCACTACCTAGGAAGACAAATCAGAAGAACTTGACACTATCTGATAAATTAGATCACTATAAAATAACTTTTTCTTTATATTAGTGATCTTTGAAATGAACACTCTAAACCAATTCACATGAATTCTGTTCAAAACTGCATAGGTTGCAATCTTAACAATGATGGACAATTCTAAATCATGTTCAAATCTTTGATAAATAGATCTAATTAAGATTAGAGCAACCATATGAGCTTTACCTTTCATGTGCTTCAGCCTGTTAAATAAATGAATCCGAGGGTTGATGGCCATATAATTTTTCATATCTTGTTCTATTCAATCTGCCATTGTAGTTGATTTAACAATTTCTACACCCTCATTTCTTAAACCCAGGCTCTCATAAATGAATTCAGGAATTAATTGAATATCAACTTCTATCACATTACTGATATAAACACCATCATCTAAATGCATATTAGCATAAAAGGCAGGAATTAAATTTTCAACCTTTAAATTGCCACCTGACCTTGGAATGATCTTTAGCAATCCTTGGAATTCCAGCAACTCCTTGATTTCATCCATTAAATTGAAGTCCACTGGCCTGTTGAACAAAACATCATAGCCCTTAATTTGTAGGAAGAGATTGTAAGCTTCTTGGTTTCTGAAAAACACCAAATTGGTCGGTCTCTCCCTATTGGGCTGGATCTAATGTGTATATCAATAACAAAAACACGTATTGATTGAGGTGTAGGTTGATCATGCAGGATATGGGTCAAATTATAGGTAGTACTTTTTACCTGAAAAAAATTGTTTAAACTTGTGTGACAGATCATACAAGTGCATTTGAAACTAATCTAAACTGTTCCTAGGTCCTTGATGCAATAGGATGTGGATCATGTTCCACATTGAACTTATATGCATCTATTTCTTCCTATCTTTTGATCAAGAAGAAAAATAGATACAGAAATTTTATGAAAATGTTCAAAACATGGGCATGCAAACTTCATTATTGACAAGTGAAATAACGTAAGAAAAAAATTAAGAGTGATAGAAAGTGTGTAGAGAAAAATATATAGCATTCTTGGTTTTTTCACTAAGATTTTCAGTGGTTTTTCTTCTACATATGCAACTGTTTATACATGCATGGTTGCTAGCCAGCGAGGCAGTTTTTTACTATAAGAAAGCAGAACGGGAAGAATCTAACAAAGTAATTATTACATATACATGTATTGCAATGCCAAGGAATGTAGATAATTGGCTGTGTTTGAAAGCTAATATCAAAGAATACGGAAATACAGTCATAAACCAAGAAATCTCAAAAAGTTCACGCAAGCAAATAAACCCAAATATTATGCTTCCAGTGGTTGGTGGGGAAAGACAACTTGAAAAGTAATATGGCATGCATGCACACTTTTTATTGATGGAAACTTTCATTTGAAAGAAAGCACTAAGCAAAAAGTAAAAATTTGACAAAGAAACGGATCTTAGAAGTTAGAATTGCCATCATCATACATTCTAAAACAAACAATTTGAAATACAAGATTTTTTGAACTTTGGCTAATTATGATTCAGAATGTGCATTTCAAAATCTATACCTCAACACCTTGTTTATATCCTCCTCTTCATCAGCATGTTGCATAGCAGCAATTAAATTCCCACGTTTCAACTCCCTAAGGGTGAGGCGGCCATTTCCAGATCGATTCACATGATAAAATATTCTGTATATGACAGTTTCAGCTGGTTCATGGAAACAAGAGATTAAAATATAGTATGCTGATGTAGAAATTGGAATGTACAATCATATATTAAATAATAATTTCCCTAAAACAAGAAAGAGTTAAAGATAACTCAATCCTGAGATATGGATGTTACAGTACATTGTGTGCTGTTTATGTTATGTCATTATTGGTGTGTAATTGGGTTATTAGATATCTGTTTAGATCTAACCCTATATATGTACTCTTGTAGTTCTTCATGATAATCAACTGATAATAATCCATCACCTTTATCTCTCAGTATGGTATTAGCGCCAAAATTAAAATCCTATGGTTAATCATCGGCCACCATCACCCCTTCCATCAACATTGACCAACCTAGCAGTCCATCATGTTGTTGTCCAAGTTCCCTACCTTTCAACTGCCATTGGTCAAGGCCTTTAAGCCTTTTACTGCTGCCTCCCCAAACCCCAAACTTATCCTCCACCAAAAGGCTGGCATTTAGTGCTAGCCAAGCCATCTAGTCCTTCCCATGGCTTTTGCAAAGTCATCCCTCTAGTCTCTTGTCACCAATCATCCTAGCTATTGTCGCCTTGACGTTACACAATCCATGAAAGGAATTGTTCAATTTCAGTCATAATAAAGATGATTTATCCTTTCCACCTGCCTTGCTGTCTCTATATTCCTTCAAAATCCTTCATTGTCCTCTCCTAGTCTAAAATGATGTTTTTAAATCAAATCGACATTGGACCAAAATGATCACCTAATGAAGAATTTTAGTGGGACATCAAAAAACCAAATAAGAACTATTTACTTTGAGCTCATAGTTTCAAGAAATTTCTAATTGCACACCATAAATTAAAGCATTTGACTAAAACATCCACCCAAAATGATGAATGCAACATATAAGGACTGGTGTGTCACTGATGCATATTATCATCTCTTCAATGACTAATAGCATGGATCCAATCATCATTCGCAATGTCATGTTCTTAGAATTGGCAAAGAAGATTTAGAATACACTAAGGATCACATATGGCTATGAGAAGAATATCAATAGAGTGTTTGAATTTTATGAGAAGCTATCATAGATTGCCAAGGGGAGTAACCTATCTAGGAACATTTCACTACTTTTCTTGTATTGAAAGATGAACCCGATATCCACTGATTATTAACTACAGACAATAACAAGTTACACTAGTATTGGGATGAGTTACTATAGTAGCCTACTTGCTCATCCTCAACCATGATCTCTCATCTCTAGTATTTGCAAGAGTATGTAAGTCTCTTGGTATGCTGGGGGTACTGTAGCAACTGGACAGGTTTATATCGGTTTTTCCCATAAGCTGATTGGTTTTTTGGTCATTGCATATGGTAAAACCGACATTTTTCTGCAGTTTTTCTACTTTTTTCTGACAGGCTTTCTGCTAGGTTTCTCAGGTATTTTCGGTCCTTTGATCAGTTTTGCCAATCCTTTGGATCGTTTTTACCATCAAACTTTTACAGTTTTTTGGCTTTTATTGATCTAATAATAGTTCTGTTATTCTCCATTCATTCCATTTTACGGGATGACTAGGCTGGTTTGTCAACCTTGATCACCTTTGTTGTTAGTTTATTTTCTTTTGGCAAGATTTTGGTCTAGTCCCTCTTCCCTACACTTGTGGGTTAACTTAGTTGGCATGTCAACCTTTATTTCTTGTATTTTTGGTTAATGAGATTTTGGTTTAGTCCCCCTCATCAACATATGTCCTTTTATTTTTTATTTTATTGTGGGTAGACTTGGTTCGCTTGCCAACCTTGATCACCCAGGTTTTCTTTGTACTTAGGTTGGCCTATCAACCTTTCTTTTTGGCAAGGTTTCAACCTAGCCTCTCTTGTCTTCCTTGCAATATTTCTTTTTAGTGGATGACCCTAGTTCGATGAATAAAACTTGGGGTGAATTAAACAAAAAAGGTCTCTCAGTATATGCAATTGTTTGTATGTTGACTAAGGTTTAACGACAACAATAATGTATCAATATTTACATTTGTTAAAGGTATGGTCAACTAGAGTTTGACCATTTTTCTCACTTGTACAACATTATTACAAAGGGGTCTATACCAAATAAAAAAGTCAAGAAATGAAAATAAGATTTTAAGGTATTTATGCTAGACAAAAAATTTGGACAAAAATTTAAAAATTTCCATTGTATAAATCAAGGATTCAAATGTCGATATCGTATCGAGGATCGATCCTTTGAAAAAAGGAAATGTATCAAGTATCAATGAGCGTATTGGTGGAAACATAATACTTTTGGGAAAACAATCATAAAACATCAAATTTTAACTTTAAACACAGATGGAAGTTGTAATAATTTACGATAAGCATATAAAAACACTTGGATAAATTTTGGAGACAATTATTAAGCATAAAATATCAATTAAATAAAGATATAGTAGTCACATATACGAGAAAAGTCTTAAACTATTTACAAATAAGTTAAAAAAATTCATAATGATAAATGATTTAAAAAGCAAAGGAATTATACATATATTAATTCCATGTAGAGGATATGATTCATAAGTAATTATCTTTAAGCCTTCAAAAAGCGAGGATAAAAATGATGATTGTTTTATTGTCTCTTCTTGTATATCATTATTAAATTCTAACCTTTTTCTATAATGGTATAGTAATGTATTATAAGTTTGTGCGTCAAAGGGTTTGGTTCCATGATCTTTATCCTGTGTAACATAATTGAAATACTTCTGACCTGTAAATGGTATTTATTTGTTTTTTCATTAATTTGTTTTTTTTATGTCTTTTTTCTTCTTGCTTTTCCTTTTATTTATTTTTTTCCTTTTTTTATTGTCTTTTTCATTCACTTGAATGTCCATGTCTTTATTTTTTTCTTTTTTCTTTTTATTTATGTGAATGTCCTTTTATTTGTTTATTTTTTACATTTTCCTTTTTCGGAATTTTCTTTTATTTATCTTTTTATTTTTTAAATTTTCTTTCTTTCTTTCTTCTTTTTCTTTTTTCTTTTCTTCCTCACGTACCGCACAACCCTTCTTCCCCAACTAACTCTTCTGTAACTCTCCTAAAAACCTAAATGGGTTTCAAGTGGTCACAGCTTCAAGCGACCGTAGCTTCAACAGAATCCCATCAATCATCCGACGTCGTCGAGTTTTCTTCCTCACTTTCCGTCGAGTCATTGCACCCGTCGATTGTTCGACCTTTCAACAGGAGTCAGTCAACCACCCTCGATTCGACTGATATATAGGTCGGATCAACCAATCCGACCTTTCCTAACCTAAAAAAATCATTGGATCGAACCTTTTATCCATCCACAATAGATCTATCATTCAGTCCTTGCATTGTTGAAACTTCGATACCGTTTGTGCCGCCCAAAATTGGTGGGAAATGATTTCATTTCCCAAATCCAGTTGTTTGTGCAGCTCGATTTTCAATCCTGCCGAATCCCGTCACACTGTTCATGCAACGTGAAGTTACGGAAATGAAACCCTCACCTTGCACCACTGATTTGTGCGGAAATTAGTTCAGCCGTTGTCGCCCCTTCCACAATCGCGTCGTCTTGCCTCTGCACCGCCGCTCTCTCCTCTCAGACCCCGCCTCTTTGTGACCCTGTGCTGTTGCTCTTGCCCTTGTGCCGTCGATCTCACCTCTCTGCGACCCCACGCCGCCGCTCTCGCCTCTCCACGACCCCACACCGTCTCGCCCTTGCCCTCGCCGCCCCTCCTATGCACTCCACCGTTACACGCAAAGGTGCGTAAACCTCTTTTGATCTCGTTCGTTTCTAGCTTGTTGCTTCAGATCTCACCCCTTCCACAAATGTTTTAGTATTTCATTGGTTTTCCTTTAAATCTCGTTCATTTCTCTATCATTGGTTTCCCTATTTCTCGTTTGTCTTGTTGCTGCCAACATTTTTCCTTCTGATCTCATGATTTTTTTCACATCGGATCACTATGTTTGTGTCAATGGTAGTTAGATCTGAAAACCTGTGATTGAAAATATTGGATCCACACACTCAATCGATTTGATTAACAAGAGGAGATCCACATACTAGATTTGCATTATTATACATGCATGAGGAGATTAGTTGTTATGTTCCATGCATACTGAATCCACATTTTTTGTTATGTTTCATGCATATAAATTTTTTTTTATATTTGCATTGATCCTATCTTATTTTTAAGTATATTTTAGTAAATGACATCAGTTGAAAAAAAGAAAACTAGTGGAAGGAGTTACTTCAATTGGAGTGTAAAACAAGAGGAGATCATTTTAGATTTAATAAGGCAATAAAAGAAAGAAATGAGAAAACATTAGGTGGAAAAATTAAATTTGAAACATAGGCTAAAGTGATCAAATTGTACAATGAAAAAAGTGGATTGAACATTCAAAAGAAAAATATAAAAAATTGAATGAAAACATGGAGAACAATGTATAAGGTGTATACCAAAATAGGTAATCAAAGTGGATTTGGATAGAACATTATACGTGGTCATGCAGAAATCCCTCGAGAAGTCTGGAATTCATTTATTGATGTTAGAAATAGTTTTGTTTTAAATTTTCTTGTAGAATACATATGATTAAAGTATTGATTATACTTTTATTTTTGTAACAACATTTTAAGTGTGTACCTTATGCTAGAAAGTCATACTTAATATATGATTATCTTTAGACAATTTTTGAAAACAACACAGCTACTGAATCTAGTAGTATACATGTGAGTGACTTTCAACATTGCATAAATTTAAACGATAATCACGTAGACACATACAATTCATATAGTTATGTTTGTATGACTGATGAACCTAAAGTGCAAGGTGCTTCCCCAACCATAAAAGCTAATGATTCATTGAAAAAGGGAAAGCGACCTAGACCTCATGCAAAACAGCATTAGTCATTGGTCAAAGTAGTTAAAAATGTTAGTACATCAATTGTTAAATTAGTTGATAATGAAAATGCAGATGCACAAGGAATACTTAGTATTATGACTCGTATTGCAAATGTTGAAGAAAAGAAATTGAAAATGGTGGATGATAACAAATCTAAATATGCAACTTGCATGAATATTGTATTTTCACTTCTAGGTCTAGGTGAAGCACAAATATTTAAGGCTATTAACCTTTTTGAGAATGAGGAAAAATGTTTTCAATTCTTGAATATTCTTGAGAAGATGCAGATGAGTTGGTTGAAATTTAATAAATTATAAGTAATGTGTTTGTTATGTGGTTGACTCTTATTGTAGAGCTGTTTGGTATGTTTGTAATTTGTAAAGTTGTGTTATGTAATGTGCTATGTATTGTTCTGTATTAAACCAATGTTTCTATTGTTCTATATTAAACCAATGTTTCTATTGTTTTGTATTAAATGAATGTTTCTATTGTTCAAGAAGGTGGTATTATGTCATGAACATTATTAATTTATGGTGTTAATAAATTGTGTTATGTTGTTGTATATGATGTAGTTTTTTCATTGGTATTATGATTTATGATTCATTGATAATATTGTTCAGATTGAAATGGATGACAATAATAAGCTCAGGTTGTTGAAAATGGTAATCCGAAGGCATACCATGACGAAGTGAAGGATACAAAAGTTGTTAATGAATTGCCCATAATTATTAATACAAATAACAAGTTCAGAATTAAATGTGTCTTCCAATGCTACAAGGAGAATTTATAATAAGAAAGGTGCGAAATGCATGCAAAGGTTGTTAAATATTTCAAATCTACAAGCATACAATTGCAGAAAGATTTATCGTATAAGTCAAAATGTGTTCTTTCAATTTTGCAATTTATTACGACAAAAAAGGGTTGTGTTGGATGAAAAAAATATTAATGTTGAAGAGAAACTTGCCATGTTCCTGGTTACAGTGGGACAATCAAAGATATAGAGTATGCAAGATATAGAAATAGAAAAGGTGAATTATTTCAGAATGTATTAGTAACCTATAATTTTGACATGGAAATTGTATATGTTCTTAGTGGATGAGAAGGATCTGCTGCTAATGCATAGATTTTGCAAAATGCAACAAGTTGATCAAATGATCTAAAAATTCCTCCAAGTACCAAATACATGACGTAATTAAATGTAGGTAATGTCTAGTTAGTTGCAACTATTATTTATTTTTTTCTGTTTTGTAGGGAAATTTTATTTAGTTGATGCAAGATATCCAAATCGACCAGAATTTATTTGCCTATTTCATAGAGTTAGATATCATTTGAGTGAATATGATATAAATCGTCTTCCTTCGAATGTAGTTGAAAATTTTAATTATAGACATACAATTACGATCAGTAATTAAGCGAACATTTGACGTACTAAGCATAAGTTTGCTATATCACGGGGTTACATATCATTCCCCTTTGAAACCTAAGCAAAAATTGTCCTAGCATGTTGTTTAGTCCATAACTTTATTCATAGAGCAGATCACAAATTTATTTAAGGATCTTAAAGATGATATTGATGACATAGGAAATAAAGTTGATCCAGCTGAACATGATGTTAATGAACTTGAAGGTTATGATGTTAAATCAAGTCAAGCTACGAGAAAGAACATTGTAGATAAAATGCGTGAAAAGATGATAATGATGTGGGCAAATAGAAATATGTGATCTTTATTTGTAGAAAGACTTGTACATTATTTCAAACAAAAATATGTTTATTTTATGTACTTCATTACATTCATTATACATATAATTACATATTTAATAATTTAAAATAAATATTCTTATATTTATTAATTTTTAAATGTTCATTTTCCTTTAAAATTCCTATTTTTATATTTATTTTATATTATAATAATATTATTTAAATTACATGAAAAAATTATTATTTAATTTAATTCTGCTTAATTCTGATATGTACACAAATACGAATATTCCTAATTCTGTTCAATTCCGAGAGATGTACAAACAACTTTGCGTCAGAATTCATTTCATTTCAATTCAATTTCAACACTAAAATGAATTTTCGTTAATTCATTTCATTTCTGCGTGCACAAACACGCCCTTCATGTAGTTTTGGTAATGGTAAAATGAAAAACCAACATGGATCGCCAAAATTTCGACGATTCGTCTTGATTTTGGAATCATTGGTATAAATATCACCACTTTCCCCTTTTTCTAACCCTCTCCCCTTGAAACCCTAAACCCTTTCACCATTTCGATTGCACAACACCATACCTACACAATGCAATCTAGCTAAGCTCTCACCATGCAAACCATCGACTTGAACTTCTATGCCCACATCACCCTCTATATTGTCACAAAACTTGTCAACCCACTTGACCTACCACAACTAAATTGCCCACCTACGTCACCACACAATCTACCCACCTGACCTACCACAACTAAATTGCCCACCTACGTCACCACACAATCTACCCACCCACCCAACCTTTCATGCACACTCGACATTCCATTCCACCTCAAGAGAGATTAGGGAGCTCCGACCCATCATACCAATCTCCCCAACCCAACCCATTATACCCATCTCTGTTGCATTAAGAGCCCATTGTTATCTGCCTAGTCGCTAGCAATCGTTGACTTGATAGAAAGAGGTAGTGGTGTGCAAAGGAAAAGAATCAAGCACTTGCAAGGTGAAGACGAGCGCCTATGAATTGAGTGAAAAAAGAAAATTCACTTTAGTTTTTAAAAAAAATGTTTAAAAAATCGAGATGAAAACACTTAGGTTTTTTAAAAAACTATTTAAAAATGTATTCCTTGTATTACATGGGACAAAAAAAGAAGAAGTTATATTTTAGTTATTAACAACCAAGTTAATGAACAGGATACCCACTACACTTTTAAAGGGAGAAATCCATGTATCATTGAGCATGATACATTAGATTAAATGTGCTCACAACTCACCTAAATGGTATTATTGAACTTAAACATTAACATTTTCTTGATATAGCTCACACCATCATGAATTAAATGAAGGTTCCAAAGTACTTGTTGCCTAATAATACTCATGATTTGAATAAAGGTTAAATGAAAATAGGAATAATGATGAAAGTATACACTCAAATAGCCATAAGATCTATAAAAGTAAAACTTTTAAATACTTTATGATAAGTAGTGATGATAAAATTAGGGAAAATGTTATTTATAAGATTAAAGTAGGATGAATGAAGTAGAGAAATACTCCTAGAGTATTATTTGATAAGAAGATACCCTTAAAATTAAAACAAAGACTATAAAACTTCTATTTGCTCAACTATAGTTTATAACTTAAAATACTACGCCTCAAAACATGACCATATACAAAGAAATTAGTGATATTAAGATGTATATGATTAAATGAATGGATGGTAGTACTATAAGAGATAAGCTAAAATGATATTATTAGGAATAAAGATGGAACTGCACTAATTGAAGATAAGAGAAAATTAGCTTAAGCTGTTTAGCCATATACTTAAAAGACGAAAAAATACATCAATTTTGAGAACATAATTAATTTGTGAAAAAAAAACTACAAGTAAAGAAAGACCTAAAACTACTTGAGAATTGCAAGAAAAATATTTAAATTTATGTAATTTAACTAAAGATTTGACCATAGATAAAATTATGCAGAAGAAAAGGATTGATGTTGCCAACCCCATATAATGGGATTATGGCTAAAAATATTGTTATTATACGCATAAAAATTTAAAAATTAGATATTTAAATGTGCACTTACATATCGTGCCTTTCTATCTAGGCATCTTGGAGCATCAAACTTTTCAACCACATCCTCAACATTTAAGCAAGCTTCCCTTTAAGAGTGTAATTCTGTACTTCAATCATCAACCTAGAAACTAGACCCAAATATCTATGGCTCAATAGATGAGTGCCCATGCTCTTGTTACCTTCAAAGCAACCTCCATAAACTAAATGCATTCTCTCTAGCAAGAAGATTGGATTTTCTAAACAAAAGCATCTTCAATCCTTGCCTAAACTTTAGCAATTTCTTCCTTATTATAATCCCCACTCCTACTTCCTAGCTCCCCATCCCCTACCTCTGCATCCTATCTACCCCTCCCTTATATGTTGCTCTTTCATAAAAGACCCTTCCTCTCTAAATATGCCAATTTCCATCTCTTTTTAAAATTCTTCATTATCGAAGTATGCTGTGATCACAAGATTTTCTTGGATGTCCTCTCATTCCCTTTTTGCTACCTTAATTTCTATAGTTTTCTAAGGTGCCACACTGTCACATCATTGGAAAATAGCTCCCCTATGCTCCAACAACTTGCTTCCACACACCCCAACTCCATTCAGCCAATATCCTTCCTTATATTCCTCCCCTATAGTGTCATTTCCAATACCCTCCTAGAATCTACACCTTTGAACTTGACCATCTTTGTCCACGACCTTCCTTTCCTTGTCAATTGGCCCCTATGCTTCAACAACTTGCTTCCATGCACATCCTCCTAGGATTTCCACCTTTTAATTTGACCACCAATGTCCAAGACCTTCCTTTACCTACCACCCCAGGAAATTTCCACCTCTGGCCTCCTACAATTTCATATTTTGAATTTGGTTGTTCATACCAAAAAGTTTCCTTCCCCTCTCAACCTTATACTTCATATGTATCCAAAGCCAAAAAGTCTGATTCTCTCTCACCAACTTGATTCTATAGACACATCCCTTTATAGCTCCATGAACACCTTTGGCACTTCTAAATAGATTCCATTAATGATTCTCCAGTAGACCTCTCTAAACTTGCCAAAAGGCTTAGATAGAGCTCTCTACATCCCTGCAAACCATGATGCAATCATACCCTTAAAACTAGAGCCATAATAAGACCCCCACTTCACTGGCCAAGCAACCATGCACTACTGACATTTGAGGCATTCAACCCTTCGGCCATTGATAAGAAAGCCTAGAAGGGGGATATCTCCAACCAAGACCAGTATTGGTGTCACCCTTTTTAAGTTGTATCAGTGTAAACTATGAAAATCCTTTTGGAGTTTCTTTCCCAATCCTTGTATGTATGGTTTCTTTTTTTCCATTTTTACAGATAGGACTCAATGTGATTTCTTTGGTTATTCCATAATAACAAAGGTTGCTGAAGAGATACAAAAATGGCATGCTGCTACTAAGGAATAACCATAAGATAAAATCAACCAAACATCATGATCAATATTAAGAAGATTCAAATTTGCAAGAAGTTCACCATATCTTTCTTGAAACTCAGGTGTGTTCTGGAGAAATTCCAGTCCAGGATGAGTTGCCAGAAGGTCTCGAAGAATAGGCTTAAAATCATCCTAGAATAAGAATAAATGGACATAGAATAAATTAAAAAATAGCAGTAAAAGCATATGGAGAAGAAAAAATAATACGAGCTACAAATACAGAGCAGTGGAACACTGACCTGAGTTAAGTACTTGCGGCCAGGCTGCTTCAAAATAGTAAATATTTGGCTTGCTATGTCCATAGTCATCATGTTGCTTTTAGCCCAATACTCAACAAACACATCCCTGAGGCAAGAAAATACGTTGCTATAAAAAACAGACAATGAAAGCAACAGGAAGAGATGGCAATGTAACATTGGGACACTGCATCTCAATTCGTATAATTTCAATTAAAAAAATGTGATTTCAGGAGTTTGAACCAAGGAGTTTAACTTTTAAGCTATCATGTGTTAACAAAGAAATAAACTAAATGACAAAAAAATAGACAAAAAATACCCAATTTACAAGGCTGAAGTAAAGGGCTTGTGGGTGGGTGGGTGTTATAAAAAAAGCAGTGGTATGGGTTAGATTGCAGGGATCCTATTTGTTCATCAAAGAGGGTCTCGAGCCTTAGAAAGGGTTCTTTAGGCAGAGGGAAGGTTAGGTATGGTATGTTTCACACAATCGATAATGTAGAGGTTTTACCTTTTAATGGGATGGGTGATTAAACAGTATCCTGATGGGTTAGGTATTAACAGCCTTAGCATGCATTGCATCTAATTCTATGTAAGTGCATTCTGAGTGCTATGTGCACTCTAAGGCAAGAACCACGTTGGTTTCGGAAGGAACTTGACAGATATGCAAGCTACTTAGTTATTCTCATCACTACTCTTCATTGTCATGGCTCATCTCTTTTATTTACGGGTCCTCGCTCATATATTTGGAGATGGGCAAAGAACGAATCCTTCTTGATGTGCCCTCGTCTCCATGCTACATATTCACTTTTGGTGGTACAAAGTTGTGTTCATAGTGATATCTATGATTGAGCTGGATCCTCTCAAAAGTTCTATTCTTCTCTTGGAAGGTTTGACATGATGGGGTAGATACATAGTTGGCCCTCAAACAATGACAATTTCAGTTGGCAAGCATGTGTAGATTATGTTGTGAAAAAAGCCTTAGGCATCTACTCTTTGGTTGCATGTTGATGAGTAAATGATGGGATGCACTATTGGAGCCAAATGAGATTGATCGGGTGAAGTGTTGTTATTCTGGTTGGTTTGGAAGAAGAAAAAGAAGAGGGCATTCCATAGAAGATTTGCCTATCCATCCCTCAAGTGTTGGACAAAGGTGTTGGCTTGTAATGTTCTCAAACAAGGGTCTTTACGTTGATGCCTAGATGCCAATGTAAATGAGCACATGTTCTCACATCTTAATAAATGGGTTTAGGTGAGTATGGGAGTTTTGTGCACCTGGAAAATTGGAGAATGGTGGTAAATAAGGGAAATGGAAAATGTCTTTTTTCTAGATGTCTGTGCATGTTACAATAAATGTGAGAAAATAAAATTTAGGTGTATGTGCACCATAGAGAAAAATGACAAAATCTGACATGGGTTTTTGACTTTTAAAATTTTTTTTAAAAATATTATGTAAAATAAAATATAATATTAACTAATAAATAAATACCAACATATTATAAATTAAAATATTCAAATGGGTGAAGATCGGAAGTGGAAATGGGATTTACTGTTGTTTGCAAAAGGTCCGGGAAGAGCAAATGGGGGAAAATTTTCCCCCACAGCCTTTTATGGTGGAGAAAATGGAAGAAAATTTTTCCATCATTTACAAAGTGCACAAATGCCACAAAATAACAGAAAAAATTCCGTCATTCTCCTTTTCCCATGTTTTCCCTATGCACAAATAGGACCTAAGTTAGTCAAAAAAATATCAAAATTAGTCTAGCAACTTAGAATATAGGAATCTTAACGGGTAAGAGTATAATGACAATAAGGAAAATTTATATATATATATATATATAGAGAGAGAGAGAGAGAGAGAGAGAGATAAGAAGGGAGAGTTTGTGCAAGAGGGAAAGAGAAGTGAAAGAAGGTAATTACAGATTTTCTAGCTTCTATGCATGACGGAAAGTGAAAAAATGAATTCTCCACTTTCTTAGGTATAAAAGAATTCTTCCTCCAACTTTCCTCCCCTACCAGCCTCAACCCATCCCTAGGTCATCCTTCTACCCGACCTCCTCTCCCCTCTCACCCTTGACCCCATACCTAAATGGTCCCTTCCAGCTGACATCCACTTCCCTCCTACCCAAACTTTTGTTCACCCACATCCATTCGCCTTGATCATTCCCCTCATCTAACTAGAGAATGGGAAGGGGGAGGGATGATGACAATGATTCAAACAAAAAGGCATGAATAAAAAAATATAAAATATTAATGATTCATTTTCAATAAATAAAATTTAAAAACTTTAAATAAGACTAATGATTCATTTTCAATAATTTAAAATTCATTTTAAAAAGGTTACTGAAATTTTATTCAAACATTTGTACTTTATTAAGCTTAATAAGTAATGTGTGATAATTTTTTCTTTCCTTCAAATTCCTAAATATACACAAACATCCATTATTTTTCTGACTTTCCATTACTTTTTGTTACTTTTGATTGGCTAACTTTCTTTAATTTTCTTTTTGTTAAATTCTAGGTGCACAAATAGGGCTCTAAATGGGTGAGAGAAAAATCTAGATTAATTGAAAATAGTGGTTTTAAATTATGGTATACATGAAAAGATAAGTGTAGGAATAGAGTTGGAATAATAGTTTATAAAATTTAAAATTTGAAATTTCTGACGTAAAACAAATAAAATATAGAATTTTAATGATTAACTTGTGATTGAAAATGAGAGGGTTAATATAATTAATGCATATGTTCTATAAATAGGTTTAGGAGAAGCTACCTACTAGTGAAAAACTATTTATCTAAGGGAATCTAAATGGTCATGTCAGGGAGAAAAATATATGATATGAAAGAAATTATGGAGGATTTGACTTTGGTAATAAAAATGTAGACGAAAATTCAATTTTATACTTTGGTGTGGCTTGCAACTTTTAAGTAGCTAACACTTGGGAAAAGAGAAAACATTTAGTTACATTTAAAAATGGTTTAAATGCTAATCAAATAAATTTTTTACTTGCTAGAAAAATAAATCAAATAATGTATAAAATTGTAAGGTTATTCCAATAGAGAGCTTAAATGCACAACATAGATTGTTGATATTAGATATTAATATCAAAATTAGAAAGAGAAAGACTAATGTATATAAAAATCTAAGTGGAATCTAAAAGGTCAAATGAAAATGATATGCAGACATAACTTGTTAAAAGAAAGAATATGACAACTAGATAGAACGGTAAATAAACTTTGAAATGAAATGACTACTTGTATTAAAAGATTGTTGGGAAATTTTTGGAAAGTTTTGTGAGGTAGCTTCACTAGGTAAAAACATTGATGGTGAAATGAAAATGCACAAACAAAAGAAAGGAAAGAATGCTATAAAACTAATCATAAATGTAAAAATGAAGAAAATTTAGAAAAGTAAAACCAAGCAAATCGGAATGATAAATGTTTTTTAATGAAGTTAAAAATCAGTCCTACAAAGAATTATATGATAGTTTGAACACAAAAAAGAGAAAACAGAATATATAAATTGGCTAAAGTTAGAGAAAGAAAATTTAGAGATAAAAGAAGGTAAAATTATTAAAGATGATAATGGTAGAGATTTGGTAAAAGAAAATGAAATAAAAAATAGATGGTTTATGTATTTTAGTAAACCTTTTGATGAATCTGTCATAAGAAACTCTTGCCTGCAACATTAGGGTGACAATACAAACTATAGTTATTTTAGAATAATTAATAGTTTTCGGGTAGAAAAGGCCATTAAGAAAATGAAATCTAGGAAAATTATTGGGTTAGACGGTATTCCTATTAAAGTATAGAAATGTATGGCTGAAGTAGGAATTAAGCGGTTAATTGCTTTTTAATATAATTTTAAAGATGAAGAAGATGCTAGATGATTGGAGAAAGGTTTTTAAATACATATTTGTAAAAATAAAAGAAACGAAAAATTGTAATAACTATTGTAGTATTACGTTAATGAGTAACACTATGAAATTATAGAAAAGAGTACTTGATAAAAAACTAAGACATGTAATTAAAACTACAAAAAATCAATTTAGGTTCATGTTGGATAGGTCAAAAATGGAAGCTATTCATTTAGGTAGAAATTTTTTGAGTTAAAAAAAAAGAAACCCCACGTGATTTTCATTGATTTAGAAAATGCAAATTATAGAATACATTGAATTCTATTATGATGCAATTTAGAAAGAAAAAGAATACCAATAGGATAATATTGATATCATAAAAGAGATATATGATAGAGTAGGTACTATTGTTAAAGGTATAGAAGGAGAAACTAGGGAGTTTCTTATAAACATAAGCTAACAACAAGGATCTTCCCTGGGTCCATATCCATTGGCCTTGTTTATGGATGAAATAACCAAGGAAATTCAAGGAGAAATAATTTGGCATATGTCATTTCATTGATGGCAATTTTAGTTGATGAAAGTAAGTCAAAAATTAATTCAAATTAAAATTATGAAGAAACACTTCAGAATCTAGAGGATTTAGACTAAGTAGGTCAAAGTTGAATATATGGAATGTAAGTTCAATGAAAATAAGAATAATGATGAAAGTATATGTCATGAGATCTATAGGCAAAACTTTTAAATACTTAGGATTTATAATAAATAGCAATGTTGAAATTATAGAGAATGTTCATAGGATTAAAGTGAGATGGATGAAGTAGAGAAATGCTTCTTAGGTATTGTGTAGTAGGAGAATACCCTTGAAATTAAAAAGAAAACTCTATAAAACTACCATTTTCCTAGCTATACTTTATAGTTTAGAATGCTAGGTTGTAAAACATGAGCATATGCAAAAAATTAGTAATGCTAAAATGTGTATGCTTAGATGAATGAGTGATAATACTATAAGGGATAAGCTAAAAAATGATTTTATTATAAATAAAGTTGAAGTTGCACCAATTGAAGATAAGATAAAAGAAAATTGGCTATGTAATTTGATCATATCCTTAGGAGATGAAGTAATACAATAGTTAGGAGAAAAAATAATTAATGTAGAAGAAATTAAAAGAAATACAAGTATGTCTAAAACTACTTGATTGTGAATTGTAAGAAAAGATTGAAATTTAAGAAATTTAATTGAATATTTGACAATAGAGAGAAATACTTGGAAGAAAATGATTCATGTGGCTGATCCCATATAATGAGATTATGGCTTAGATTTTTGTTTTCCTTGGATTCTTGCTTTGGTGTATTGCATTTTCCTTAGCTATGGCAACAGCTTGTGTAAGCCACCTTTCTCACATTTTTTAATGATATTTCTTTTTGCTCAAAAAAGATTGAAGTAATGCAATAGTTAGGAGAAAAAATAATTAATGTAGAAGAAGTTAAAAGAAATACAAGTATGTCTAAAACTACTTGATTGTGAATTGTAAGAAAAGATTGAAATTTAAGAAATTTAATTGAATATTTGACAATAAAGAGAAATACTTGGAAGAAAATGATTCATGTGGCTGATCCCATATAATGAGATTATGGCTTAGATTTTTATTTTCCTTGGATTCTTGCTTTGGTGTATTGCATTTTCCTTAGTTATGGCAACAGCTTGTGTAAGCCACCTTTCTCACATTTTTTAATGATATTTCTTTTTGCTCAAAAAGGATTGAAGTAGACACATTTGCGCTTCCAAAAGCCCAAATATACTGTAATTGACTGATTTATGTGTCTAAACATTAGGACTTGCAAAATTCATACCTTGTCACAAGCCCAACACATCTGGTATCTATCTTTCTAAACAGTGTGCTGGAAAAGAATGATGGTAGCTTGCATATTTCCTTTGTAATCAACGCAAAATCTGGTATTTCAACAAACCAAATCCTTAAATTGCAGTTTACGCTTATACACCTCAAAAACAATTAAAGATGATTTCACCTTGGATTTGTAGTCCATCCAAGTGAGCAAAAAACAGTTGGTCAATCCTTGAAAGGCACTGTTCTTTGAGTTCTCTTGGGGGTGGTTTCCCATTGCGAAAATAAAACTGCAAACATATAGATGAATTACAACTATGCAAGTTGTAAGAAGCAACGAAATAGATAAAAATGTGAACTTGTGCTAATAAACAGAATTGTGTGAAATCCAGTACCTGGGGAATGACTTGTCTTGCAGGCTCACTGGCTAATTTTAATGGAGAGCTAAAAATAGAAGCTCCTGGACCTGAACGCCTTGCACTACGTGGAGAGCCTACCAGGCTTCTGGGGGAAAGTGGAGGAGCACTTCCAGCAGGGAACATAGAAGGCACTGAACTGGTGGTAGTGGAACTCGAATTGCTGGAACCTCCAGAGCCACTCAATGGTGCACCAGCCTTGGCATCATCAATCAATGCCTTCACCTGCATGAAGATACCGACCAATAAAGCATATGTTATCGAAAACAAATATACCGCACTTAACAAAAACACATATCGCAATCCTACAGATCCCTCGACAGCAAACCACGGGTATATCAAACGAATGTCACTCTAACTTCCGTCATCTTTTAAAATCTCTCCACCCATCAAAACTGCAAGTTAATACTTAAATTAATAACGGATTCCATGGTTGATGCAGAAAGTCGGGCAATCTAAATCCCAAATCTGCGATTCTACCCCATAGAAACCACCCGAATTCGTGAATTCCTCCCCCAAAAAATGGAAATACCTTAGAAAAAAAAGAATGAGAAATGATACCAGCTTTCCGGTATTAGGTAACGCAAGCCACTGGGTGTAAAGCTCCTCGGCGATGCGGGGGTTGGCCTTGAGCGCCAGCGCAGACACCTCGGGGATCTGCAGCAGCTCGGGATCCAATGCCACGACATCCCTCGTTTGCTGCAACTCCACATCCATCATCGCCGCGATCGCCAACCACGAGCCCCCCAATCCCGGCACGCATCCACCGCCTCTGCCCTAGATTAACCACGCCGATGACGAAGAAGGCGAAGGGGACGACGACCGATCGGAGTGCGGAGAAG
>JAMKPZ010015355.1:0-27372 GCA_024699675.1 Amphibolis antarctica | reverse complement strand
TCTCATGTTACACGATTTTACGTGATTCCCGTGGTTTTATCGTTTCGATGGTGGAAGGACACTTTCCCATCCGGTTTTCCTTATTTTCTACCCAAAAAATAAGGTGGTGACTCCGTTCAATGAGCCATCAACCGCACGTGGTGATGCGCTCACACAAACACCTTTCAATTCTCTGTACCTCGGTCCATCTGCCGACGGGGCCGGCGGAAACCATGGGCTTCTGGGTGATAGCCGGATGAATGAGAGGGTACAATTTAAATGTTGTATGTCAGGTTAGTCTAGGGATTCATCTCATAGGTTAGTCAGAACACCTACAAGAAGAACAATTATGGTTGCCTCACAACAAGAACAACCTATAGAACAAACAATAGGTAATATGTTTTACCCTAATTTAATGGACGAACCTTCCTGCATAACACTACCTGAATGTGCTAATGACAGATTTTAATTAAATTCAGATTACATCAACTAGTTACCAAAATTTCATGGATTTGAAAAAGAAGATGCGTATTGGTTTTTACAAGAATTTAATGAAGTTTGTAATATGATGAAAGTACCAAACATGATTGTTGATGAAATTAAATTATGATATATGCCTTTTGCTTTAAAAGATAGTGCAAAAAGATGGTTATACAATTCACAACTGAATTCTATTACCACTTGGAATCAATTTTGTTTTGAATTTCTAGGAAAATACTATCCAATGCATGTCACAATTAAAAGGAAAAATGAAAATTTGAATTGTAGATAGAAACCAAGAGAACCTTTTTGGAAATATTTTGCAAGGTTTCATGACCTCCTAGCTCAATGCCCACATCATCGAGTAGAGAGAGTGACCCAAATCCGAACTATTTATGAAGGAATTGATTATCACACAAAGACACTCTTAGAATCTTTGAGTCAAAATGGATTTCTGAACCAAGGAATAGATAATGCTTGGAAATTTTTAGAAGATCTAGCCAAAAGAACTACCCAATGGGAGAGTGTAGCTGAAGTAAGTTAAGAACAGATTCCTCCCCCTAAGGGAGTCCATATTGTTGAACCACAAGTTGCTTTAGAAGCTAAGATGGCTAGCTTGATATATAAAATTGATGAACTACAACTTAAACAAAAGATTGACACTACTACGGCTGCCGGCTAGCTACCTAAAAAGGCAAGTCGAATCGATTAGAAAGATACAACAAGATTTAATCACTTAAATCTTGCAATCAATCAATCACGCCGACCGCATGATTGAACCGAGATGTACGCCGGGTTTCCATCCATGGATCCCCCAAAGAAGGAAGGTAATCCCTTATACAAAGGGGACCTTCCACCCCATTCAAGCAGGCTTCAACCCCTTTGGAAAGAGGCTGGTTCAGATGCTGGAGATGCTTCACACGGCTTTTCAGATGACTGGTTGAAGCTTCTGAAGGACAAGAGCTGCTCGGAGCCCTGACACCCTCTCGCCACACTGGAGCGAGGACTTCCAACCGCCACCGCCGACACCCTATAGGTAAGCCCCTACTTCCTCGTCGTTTTACGTATGATTTAGCTTCCTTTTCTCGAGCTCCGACCACGCTAGACCTTCCCCACGCAAGGGAAAGCTTAGAGGACATGCCTAGGTACCAATCCTTCGGATACACTTCTGAAGGTACCGATAGCCTCGCTCCTGGCCGGGTGAATCGACCCAGTACGGTTGAGTTTGGTTTGGTCGCGACCCCTCTGCCGGGTCCTTTTACGTGGAAACTCACAATTTTCACACGTGTTTTACGCGTTTTGTCCATTTCCTGCATATCTCGCCTGGAGAAGCAAGGCTACCCTCCCGATGCTCGGGAAAGACTTCCGAGATGATGCTGTCGGCATGCATCCTTGTTGGCATCGACCATTCAGGCGTACGAGCATGTACGACCCGACGGTTCCCGATCTCCGGGAGGAGTAAGACTACCCTCCCGATGCCCCGAAAAGACTTCCGGGATGATGTCACTGGCATGCATCCTTGCCAGCGTCGGCCATTTGGGTGTACGAGTATGTATGACCCGACGGTTCTTGATCTCCGGGAGGAGTAAGACTACCCTCCCGATGCTGCGAAAAGACTTCCGGGATGACGTCACCGGCACGCATCCTTGCCAGCGTCAGCCGTTCGGGCGTACGAGTATGTACGACCCAACGGTTCCCAATCTCTGAGAGGAGTAAGACTACGCTCCCGATGCCCCGAAAAGACTTTCGGTATGATGTCACCAGCATGCATCCTTGCCAGCGTCGGCAGTTCGGGCGTACGAGTATGTATGACCCGATGGTTCCCGATCTCCGGGAGGAATAAGACTACCCTCCCGATGCCCAGGAAAGACTTCTGGGATGACACCATCAGCATGCATCCTTGCCAGCATCATTCGTTTGGGCGTACGAGTATGTATGACCCGACGGTTCCCAATCTCTGGGAGGAGTAAGACTACCCTCCCGATGCCCCGGAAAGGCTTTTGGGATGACGCCACCGGCATGCATCCTTGCTGATGTCGGCCGTCCAGGTGTATGAGTATGTGCACCCGGGCGGTTCTCGATCACCGGGGAATTTTCCGATCCCCTGGAAAGACTTCCAGGATGAGGCCACATTTGGCCGGGCTAACTGTCGTTGCTTTTCCATTTTTAGAGCTGAAGAGAGGTCGGGATTGCCTGGGTTGTCTGGGGGTGCCTAACACCTTCCCCAATAGTACCTTGAGTCTTGTATGCAGTTCTCTCTTGTTTCGTATACCGTTACACGATTTCACGTTATTCTTGTGGTTTTATTGTTTCGATGGTGGAAGGACACTTCCCCATCCGGTTTTCCTTATTTTCTACTCAAAAATAAGGTGGTGACTCCATTTAATGAGCCATCCACCCCATGTGGTGATGCGCTCACACAATCACCTTTCAATTCTCTATACCTTGGTCCATCCATCGGCTAAGCCAATGGAAACCCATGGGCTTTCGGGTGATAGCCAAATGAAAGAGAGGGTACAGATTTTTAAAAATCTGATGAGGATGCAACGGGTTGGTCATGTTCGCCTGTTCGAGAGACTGTGGTGAGGGAGGGGTAGAATGCCCCTAGTTCTACCTTGTGACGTTGGCCAATATTCTGCTTGTGGAAGGTGTTACCTTGACTGAGCAGGCTAGCTATCCTGACTCTGTGAAGCAGCACCCCTGTCGAGAGTCGACGGTTTCCAGATGGTCATACTGGTGACCGGAAGGTTCTCTGCTATTGTTCGTTGTGCCAAGTGAGATACTTGGTGTGATTGCCAAGCCTTAGCTGACTTGGTTGGGTTGCCAAATTGGTGGTTGCTGAGGACGCAACTGTCGGCACAATTGTGCGTGGGATGCCAAGCCCCATCGTTGAAGGAGCGGGTTCCGGCGTCAGTCACCCGAAAGCCATGGAAAATAAAAGGGTGATTGTTAAAGAGCCGTACGAGCGAGAGTCTGAGTCACTTAATCGATAAAACATAGTGAGTCTCCCTAGCAGAGTCGCCAAAAATCTGTACCATCTCTTTCATCCGACTATCACTCGGAAGACCATGAATTTTCGTCGGCTGAGCCGGTGGATGGACCGAGGTACAGAGAATTGAAAGGTGATTGTGTGAGCGCATCACCACGTGGGGTGGATGGCTCGTTGAACGGAGTCGCCACCTTATTTTTGGGTAGAAAACAAGGAAAACAGGATGGGGAAGTGTCCTTCCACCATCGAAACAATAAAACGATGATAATAACGTGAAATTGTGTAACGGTATACGAAATAAGAGAGAACTAGATACGGGACTTAGGGTACTATTGGGGAAAGTGTTAGGCACCCCCAAACAGCCTAGGCAATCCCGACCTCTCTTCGGCTCTAAAAATGGAAAAGCAACAACAGTTAGCCGGGCCAAACGTGGCCTCATCCTGGAAGTCTTTCTAGGGGATGGAAAAATTCCCCGGTGACCGGGAACCGCCCAGGTGCACGTACTCATACACCCGGATGGCTGATGTCGGCAAGGATGCATGCCGGTGGCATCATCCCGGAAGCCTTTCCAGGGCATTGGGATGGTAGTCTTACTCCTCCCGGAGATTGGGAACCGTCGGGTCGTACATACTCGTACGCCCGAATGGCCGACGCCAGCAAGGATGCATGCCGGCAACATCATCCCGGAAGTCTTTCTAGGGCATCGGGAGGGTAGTCTTACTCCTCCCAGAGATCGGGAACCGTTGGGTCGTACATACTCGTACGCCCGAACGGTCGACGTCGGCAAGGATTCATGCCAGCGGCGTCATCCCGGACATCTTTTCGGGGCATCGGGAGGGTAGTCTTACTCCTCCTAGAGATCGGGAACCGTCGGGTTGTACATACTCGTACGCTCGAATGACTGACGCCGGCAAGGATGCATGCCGGTGATGTCATCCCGGAAGTCTTTTTGGGGCATCGAGGGGGTAGTCTTACTCCTCCGAGAGATTGGGAACTGTTGGGTCATACATACTCGTACGCCCGAACGGCCGATGCCGACAAGGATGCATGCCGACGACGTCATCCCGGAAGTCTTTCCGGGGCATCTGGAGGGTAGTCTTATTCCTCCTGGAGATCGGGAACCATCGGGTCGTACATACTCGTACACCCGAACGGTCGACGCCAGCAAGGATGCATGTCGACGACGTCATCCCGGAAGTCTTTCCGGGGCATCGGGAGGGTAGTCTTACTCCTCCCAGAGATCGGGAACCGTCAGGTCGTACATGCTCGTACGCCCGAACGGCCGATGCCGGTAAGGATCATGTCGACGGTGTCATCCTGGAAGTCTTTCCTAGGCATCGGGAGGGTAGCCTTGCTTCTCCCGGTGAGATATGTAGGAAATGGACAAAACACGTAAAACACGTCGGAAAAGTGCGAGTTTCCACGTAAAATGACCAGACAAAGGGGTTGCGACCGAACCGAACTCGATCGTACCAGGTTGATTCACCCATCCGGGAGGGAGGCTGCCAATACCTTCGGATGTGTTTCCGAAGGAATGATACCCGAGCATGTCCTCCGACCTTTCCCTTGTGTGGAGATGGTCTAGTGTGGTCGGAGCTTGACCAGACAAGGAAGCTAAATCATACATAAAACGATGAGGAAGGAGGGGCTTACCTGCAGGGAGTCGTCGACGATGGTTGGAAGTCCTCGCTCCAGTGTGGCGAGAGGGCATCTGGGCTTCGAGTAGCTCTTCTCCTTCTGAACCTTCAACCAGTCGTCCAAAAAGCCGTGCGAAGCGTCTGAAGAGCGTCTCCAACATCTGAACCAACGTCTTTCCAAAGGGGTCGAAGCCTGCCTGAATGGGGTGGAATGTCCCCTTTTTATAAGGGATTACCTTCCTTCTTTGGGGGATCCATGGATGGAAACCCAGCGTACGTCTTGGTTCAATCACGCGATCGATGTGATTAATTGATTGCGAGATTTAAGTGATTAAATCTCGTCGTATCTTTCTAATCGATTCGACTTGCCTTTTCAGGTAGCTAGCTGACAGCCGTAGTGTGTTAGCCGGATGCCGGTTTGTTGGGATCGGGGTCCGCCAGGAATTTTTAGCTGGTGATTTAGGGAAATAGGCTGTAGCAGATAGCTGGAGCTTTGCACCAGCTAGGAGTCTGGCTGCCTTGCGCTTGTCTCAGAGGTCAGACTGGACGTGTCGGCTAATGTACCTGCACGTTGGTGGGAGAGTTAGAGGTCAGCCACTAGGGTGTTTTACCGGTGTGCCGGTAGTCAACCAGTTGGCCTTACCCGGCCACCCCATAAGGGTGGAGCATGTCCACTTAGCTGGAGGAATTTGGGGAGCTGGTTGTCGGGGTTGGATACCGGCATGCCGGTGATGGGCTGGCTGGCTGCCAATCGTCTCGTTTAAGCATGGGCCAATAGGTAGCCGATTGCTGGGGTTGGATACCAGCATGCCTGCAGCAGGCCGGTTGGCCGCCCGGTCAACCTGTTTATGCATGTGCCAACATTCACTTTAATGATGCATGAATTAAGTTTTGCGTCGTTAATTATATTTTTGTTGATTACCTATTTGGAAAGGAATGAATGATTGATAATTGATTCTTTAGGTTGCTGATAAAGTGATTAATCCATAGAAAAAAATCATGATTTATGTCTAAGCGCAGAGTCCAAGGGTTAAGCCGTTTACCCATGAACTTACGCAAGGGTAAATTGGATTACCCTCGAGCCTATACCCTGCTTATTCTGTGCGATGAATTTCATTGATATAATAGTGATTGCAATTATAGATAAGATCTAAATGTTATGAATTATTTTTTCTTGTAATATGATGTGTTTCAAGAAAGGTATTTCTTAAGTATTTGTAAGGAAATTCGATGAGCAATTGCTGGGAAGTTTATTTAAGAGCAGAATTGAACATTAATTTACCTGAAGCTTAACAATGGAGAATGTAGATGGACAAGCTAAAGAAGTGGGCTTGCATTGAATGATCTCACATGTCCAGATGTGCACTATGTCCTTGTTAAATGCTAGCTCGTGAACTACCACTCCTCCCATCTATAAAATAGTCTCGTAGCCATGAAACTAGCCCCCCCTCTTCTTCCTCAAATCACCATTCACAGGGCATTTTCCATCTTCTCATCTTCCACCTTCCATCCATTCATTTCTTCCAAGAGGAGATTGACAACCTCCTCTTCTCCAATCACTCACATAATGTGTTTGCTGTTCTTTTCTCAACCTGAGCGTATCCTTGAAGGAGAGACTTTTGACGTCGGCTACTTCCTCCTCTGTTCCTTAGTGTAATTGCGGAGTGACGCCCAAAATCTCATTTCAAGGTTAAAAGAAAGGCTTGCCATATTGAATACCTGGTGGATTGGAAGTAAAGACAAAGAGAAGTTCTTAGCCTGAGCAAGTTTTGAAGGGAGGAATTACAGTGAAGCATTAGGTGTTCTTTCCTTTTTCATTTTCTTTATTTTTACTTTTTCTTAATATTTACACTCGAATTTACACCCACTTTATCAACTCAGTTATAATATTTAGATAATGTTTTTAGGTTTACTGTAATGTTGAATGTTGCATTTTAATTTTACAAGTTATTTGTATTGTATTGTGTTTTCAAAGATAGAATTTTACAATTTTACAATTTTAGGCCAACTCGTATTTTACTTTTTCTTATAGATCAAGCTAAGGTAGAATGGTATGCTGCTATGGCTCTATACATGCAACAATTGGCTTCGGTTTATCATACTGAAACCTCCCACCATGTTTAAAACCCTTCCTCTGACCAAAATCAAATGTAGGCAGAGGTTCCCTTCTCGGTTCCAAAGACAACACCCCCTATAGTCACTATCCACACCTTTTGATTTCACCCTACTTCTCTATGACCTCCTCCTACTCACCATATTCCTGGTGCTAATTCACCCTGTATCCTTCCTGTGGATGCACACCATCCTAGAGGATCTCTTCCCTTGGATCACTCTTCATCTAACCCAATACTTCCTCAAGACTATGTTTTGAAGAAGTTGGTCGACCTTGAGAAGGTGGTCCAGCGCACCAATCATTCCTTAGAAGCCCCATCTTATGCTTTTAGAGATCTTTGTCTTTTTCCTGAGGCTGTACTTCCACAGGAATTCAAAATTCCTGATTATGAGAAGTATGATGGGAAATGCTGTCTCTTAGCTCATTTGAGGGCTTACTATGCTGATTTAGCCTCACTCTAAGTAGATGAGAGGTTGATAATTCGGTTGTTCCAGAAGAGCCTCATTGGGCCAGCCCTCTCTTGGTTCACCAATCTGGATTTAAGCTCAGTCCAGACTTGGGAACACTTGGTCATACACTTCCTTGACTAGTATTCTTTTAATTTCAATCTTGCTCCTAAAAGAGAAGATCTTAACAATTTGAGGCAACATAAGGATGAACCATTCAACCAATTCATTGGAAGATGGACATCTTTGGCTGCTCAAGTCAAAGATAGACCATCCAAAGAGGAATCAATGGAAGTGGTCATCAAGGTAGCTTCCCCATCTCTAGGAGCTCTTCTGTCTCTAAACTTATCCTTCTTTCCCTCACCTAGTCATGGCAAGAACTTGGCTGGAGTCCAACATTAGGAGTGGATTGTTTCCTGCATTATCTACTCTATCTTCATCCATTGATTCTTTTGCATCTTCTCTTCTCATTCCTGCAATAATAATAATCATAATAACAACAATAAAAATATAAAGCAAGTTTCTATAATAACTCCTCATTCTCCTCCCCCTCAACAGGTTTATCAACCTTCCCCTTCCTTTTCTCCCTAAATCTCTCAGGATTCTTAGCCTATCTATCCTTCAATTCTAGTCCAAACTTATACTCCATGGTGCCCTCATTCCACTCCTAGGCCATGAAAAGCTAGGGGGCAAGCTTAGAACACCTCTTATACTCCTAAATCTTAAAGACATTGGGCTCACTATACCCCAATAGTGGAACCTCTCAGTACCATCTTCCCCAAGGTTAAGGCTTACTTGCAGCTTTCCTCGATTCCACCTAGACCAAAGGTGCTCCCACTTGGGTATGATCTTAATTAGTATTGTGCCTACCATAGATGCAATGGTCACCACACTAATCATTGTAATATGTTTTGATTGGCCTTGCAGGAGCTCATAGATGATAAGATAGTAGTCTTATAGGAAACCTCTGCAACATCTTCAAACACTAGACCTCCTCCTAGACATCCTTTTCCCCCTCATAATAGGCCCCCTAGGATTAACTTCATTCAGTCTATGAATGCCCTCCCTACTTCTTCATCCCCCTTGGAGGATGCAAATCCTTCCCTCTTGATCAAACTAGTCACTTCCTCTTCCTCTCCTTCTGATCTCAACCCATTTCTATCTTCTTTATCCCAATCTATTAATACAATCAATTCTTACTCTAGACCTTGTAACTATTCATCATCCACCTCTTCCACACCACTTGTAGTTATTCAGGTAGCATCCTCTACACCACACTAAGCTTCTTCTCCGAGGACTAGATCCTATAGATCAAGCAGCTCTAAATCCTTCATGTCCTCTCAACCTCCAATCCTACCCACTCCTTCTTCTCCCCCTATTATTTTGGTCCCATCAAACTTGCAATCATCTTACTTTCGAGCTTCCAGGCGATCGTTCATTCCTCCCCAAACTCCTTCTATTCTTTATACTCCACCTTATCGAGCCTATTCCATGCTTTCTCCCCCAGTAATCCTTACACCTCCCCATCATTGTCAAATTTCTCTGAGCCCCCATGTTATACTCACTCCTGCTCGAGGACAAACGATGACAATTCTTCCTTCTTCGCTCAACCCTGTCATTAAGACTAACCTCAAGCCATTTCCCCCTTCCCTTAATAGGGTGAGGCCTTTTGCAGTTCCTTCGATCATTCAGATCCCTTCTTCAAGAACTCCCTTTAGTCAACCAAACTCTCCCTCTTTTTCAATAGGGGTAGCTTCTATGCCTCTCCCATCTTCTTCACAATTCTCTGAATCCATCTTTGCATGCAAGCCTTTCCAAAGATTTCAACCTAGCCCCAAGAAAGGTTCTCCTCTTGTTGTGACTAGGGTTAGACCTTGTTCCTCGCCCTTAGGGACTTTCTCCTTAGTCTTTCCTACCTTTTTACAGCCAACATAGTTTGCAATTCTACCTTCCTTTGTTACACCATCAACTTTGGGAAACCCATTTCTATCTTCTTTTGCCTCCTTCAGTGGCTCATCTACTCTAACAGATACTTCAGATCAATCTATCTCCTATTCTAACCCTTCAATCCTACCTACGGATTGTATCTATACTATCCCTTCTTCTGCAATTTTGCCAACTTCTCTTCCTCCATTTCTTCATCCTTCTCAGTTTCTTTCTCTTCTTCTCTAATGATACTTTTAGCACCTCTTCATATGCCTGGCCAATGACCCTTCATTTCTTCTCCAACTTCACTTGATCATTCCTCTTCTGACCCTTTTGCTACCTTGTTAGATTTGACCCTATCCTTTACTCCTTCCTCCTCCTCTCCTCCTGATGTTTCGCTGTCATCTTCGGGGGGTACAATGTCTACCACGTCTTCTCCCTCTGTTCTTTCTTCCAATTCATCTTAGGACCCTCATTGCCTAGAGGTGACTAGGTTGGGCAGAATTTACAAGCCTTCCAACCTTTGACCTCCTTTCTCCTCACCTTTGACTCTTTTAGCTTCTTCCACTTCTTATCTTGACACTTCCAATAGCCAAACTCTAGGACCATCTCCCCTAGATGTGGTAAGTTAGCTTAAGAAAGTTAAAGCAGACATTAGCATCTGAGATTTGATTCAAACTTCTTTGGAACATAGATAGGCATTTCTAAAAGTGTTTCAGACAGCCCATGTCCCTTCAAAAATAACTCCAGGTGACTTAGAAGATATCATGAGCATATTCTTTGAGCATAAACCCATTTCCTTCTCTTCTGACAATCTATCTCCTTTAGGTCTCAATCACAATCTTCCCCTACATATCATTGTCCAATATCAGACTCTTAGAATACCCCTCACCATAGTGGATGATGAGGCAAGTGTGGATGCTTGTCCCCTAAGGATGGCCCTCAGATTGGGTTACAAGGTGGAAGTCATTTACCCTATGGAGAAAGGTATGAGAGGCTTTGATGATTCACATCATCAAGCATTGGGTGTCTTAAGTATTCCTATCTTGGTGGGTCTAGCTAGATTCTCCGTCCCATTTTATGTGGTGGACATCAAACTTTCCTTCAACTTATTGTTAGGAAGACCGTGGTTACATAGGCACAAAATTCTCCCCACCACCCTTCATAGAATGTTGAAGTTCAGATGGAATGGGTCGATCGTAACAATATTGGCCGAGAACTTTTATGATTGTGACACAAAGGATCCAGCTTGCTCTATGGTTACCACTGGAGGGCAGGTTTATACTAATTTTCGTCTAATCAATCCCTTCACAGCCCATCCATCACAATATCCACTTCCCTCTTATTATCAATTTAGGGCTGATTCTATATCTCAACCCATGTTTCATAAGCTCTTTAGAGGCTGTGAATACATTGAAGGTCAGCCCTTCGGAAAATGGGGATAGGGAATCTTAGAGCCCATTGCACCTAAAGATGTACCGCTACTCAAGAAGGCCTAGGATATGATGGAGTAGAATCCTGAGCCACACCAGAACCCATCATTCAAGGAGCAGGATGGTCTTCTCAGGAGGGATAGCAGGCAGGACAGAAGAGTGCATCACTTCTCGAAGCTTGATTGAAGATGATCTTCCTGAGGAAGGAATTTCTTTGTTATTTTTAGAGGTATTTTAAGAAGAGGTAGTTTTTATGATTGGGAAGGGAGACCCCACTTCAAAAAATCTAGAGTTGTTGATTCAGGAAGGAAGTAGTTCTTTCCAGGTGTGGTTTAGGAATCCTAGATATTTGATAGAAGACGTTCTTCAAAAACGCAAAGGGTCCTAATATTACCTAAGGAAAGTTAGGTTAGCCATTATCTGATCACTAATAGGGGTAAAAATCTTGATTCACAGATAGCAAGGTAGTTAGCCTCATTTTTAGAGGTGTCCTACATTCCAAACAGATTGGAATGTAATTATGCGGAAGGGTATCCCACTACCAAGACTAGGTTTAATATTTATGACATAGATGAGGAGTGCCTCATTTTTAGAGGCGTCCTACATTCTAGACAAATGTGGAAGGGTATCCCACTATCTAGTCTAGGTTTAATATTTATGACATAGATGAGGAATTGAAGAAACAAGATCTTCAAATTTTAGAGGATCCTTGGGCAAAAGTAGTAGAGAATACAGAATGGGCAGTTGAAGAAGAAACAGAGTTGATTAATTTGACTCTTAATTCAGAAAAAGGGAAGTCAAAATCAGTAGCAGAATCCTAGATGAGTACAAGTAGAGGCTCATTGATCTACTAAGAGAATTCTCATGTGTTTGCATGGAGCTATGAAGACATGGAGGATTTAGATGAAGATGTAGTTGTTCACAACCTACCATTGAAGTCAAACTGCAGACCAATAAAGTAGAAATTGAGGAGAATCCAGCTAGAGTGGGCTTGCATATTAAAAGAGGAGGTTGACAAACAAATCAATGTTAATTTCCTTGAAGAAGTAAAATATCTGGAGTGGCTGGCTAACATTGTTGTTGTTCCTAAAAAAGATGGCAAAGTTAGAATGTGTATCGATTATAGGAATTTGAACAAAGCTAGCCCTAAGGATGACTTCCCACTACCACATGTAGACATCTTTGTGGATAATGCAGCTCAACATAAAATTTATTCTTTTATGGATGTATTCATTGGTTATAATCAGATTAAGATGGCAAAGGAGGACAAAGAAAAGATAGCTTTTATAAATACATGGGGAACATTCCACTAGAGGATCATGCCTTTTGGTTTAAAGAATGCAGGCGCTACTTATTAGAGGGCTATGACTACTCTTTTTCATGATATGATGCATAAGGAGGTGAAAGTGTATGTCGATGACATGATAATCAAAGCTCAGAGTCATCTAGAACATATGCATAACCTACAAAAACTATTTGGCAAACTTTAGCAGTACAAGCTCAAATTAAATCTTAACAAATGTTTATTTGGAGTAGTTGCTGGAAAGCTTCTTGGCTTTGTGGCTTATTGTGGAAAGCTTCTTGGCTTATTTGGAGTAGCTGCTAAAAAAGAAGTCAGAGGCTTGTTAGGTAGATTACAATATATTAGTCATTTTATCTCCAAACTTACTCCAATTTGTGAGCTGATTTTCAGAATGTTAAAGGAAAATGCTGTAATTGAATGGAGTGCAGAATGTCGGGCCCAATTCGACAAACTTAAATCATTGCTGTTGTTCTCGCTTTTACTAACACAACACTTGTAATTCAATTCTTATATAATTTGTGTGTGCGAGATATTTTAATTTACCGTAAGTGCACGGGTTCAAATGTAATTACTGTGCAAGTACAGGTTTATCCACAGGGATTAGTTTTTGCTTGGTGTTTAGTTGAATTGATGATTTCAATTAAGTGAAACAATTGATTAAATATCTTATAAGCAATGTCATGGTTGCCTTGTTCCAATTAACCGCTAGGATGGTTTTTAAATACCGATTGTGTTACACTTTCTAGAGGATTTTACTTCCAAATATTTAATTCTTATAAAGCTTTAACATGATACACTTCAGTTTGCATAAAATTTAACATTCTGCAAAGAAGAAGCACTTAACCCTCAAGATAGCTCGTGGGTAAACATCTTTGCCTTCGAACTTACTCAAGGGTAATGCTGAAATTGTGAGTTTCAGATGTAAAACTGTACGATTCAAATTGGATGAAACATCTAAGAGTTGAATGATTATATTTTTGGTCTTTTTATATATTTCAACACACAACACACAATACAATGCAAGAAACACAATACAATACAAACAACCTGTAAAAGTAACCATGCAACATTCAACATGATAGCAAAGATAAAAACATAATCTAATTACCGTAACTAAGTTGATAAAGTGTGTGATTGTAGATTTGAGTGTAGTTGTAAAAAGGTAAAGTAAAGTAAAGAAAATAAAAATGGAAAGAACACCTAATGCTTCACTATAATTTCTCCCTTCGAAACTTGCTTAGGCTGGGAACTTCTCTTTGTCTTTACTTTCAGTCCACCAGGTTGTCAATTTGGTAGGCCTTCCTTTCGACCTTGCAATGAGATTGTGGGGCGTCAATCCGCAATTACACTAAGGAACAGAGGAGGAAGCAACCAGCGTCGAGAGTCTCTCATTCAAGGATACGCTCAAGTCAAGAAAAGAATAGCAAACACACTACATGAGTGATTGGAGAAGAGGAGGTCGTTAATCTCCTCTCGGAAGAGATGAATAGGTGGAGGATGGAAGATAGAGAAGATGGAAAATGCTCTGTAACTGGTAAGCAAAGGAGGAAGAAGGGGGGGGAGCTTAGTTTCAAGGCTACGAGACTATTTTATAGATGGGAAGATTGACAGTTCACGAGATGACAGTTAATAGAGGTCGTGGTGTACGTTTGGACATGTGAGATCATCCCATGCAATCCACTTCTTTAACTAGTCCATCCACGTTCTTCACAGTTGAGCTCCAGCTAAATCAATATTTAATTTCACTTTGCCAAGTATTTCCTGTAGTTACTTATCGAATTTCCCTACAAATACTTAAGAAATACCTTTCGTGAAACTCATCATATTATAGGAGAAATAATTCATAACATTCAGGTCTTAACTATAATTGTAATTACTTTAATTCAATGAAATTCATTACACAGAACAAACAGGGTATAGGTCTAAGGGTAAACTAGTTTACCCTCGCATAAGTTCGTGGGTAAACCCTTAACACTCGCAGAATGGTCTGTGGGTAAACAGCTTAACCTATAGATAAGTTCGTGGGTAAACAGCTTAACCCTCAGACTTGCATTTAAGCATAAATTATGAGTTTTCTCTGTAAATTAATCATTCTATCAACAACCTAAAGAGTAAAATATCAATCATTCATTCCGTTCTCAATAGGTAATAAACATAAACATAATTAATGACTCAAAACTTAATTCATGCATCATTAAAGTGAATAATCATGCATATTGCTCAAAAGTATAGTTAACCTTGTAATCATCGTAATTCAATGTAGAATGCAAATAAAACTCATTAAAAGCCATGAATTAATAATATCAATAAAATGCACACTTTTGAGTCTGAACAAATCCCCCATACTTAAGTTTTGCTAGTCCCTTAGCAAAATACTAAAATGAAACTATAAAAGCTATGAAGGTAATAAAGACTACTAAATAAAACTAACTAAAACTATACTAGGTCACTTTCGTAGGGAACACGACTACACTTAGCAGGTGTAGTAAGCCTTTAAACCCCTAAGTTACTCTAGTGGCGGAGTTGTGTCTTCAAAGGGTTTTCAGTGGATACACCCACAAAGTCAAAAGAAATAAAATAGTAAAAGATAAGAGAAAGAAAGAGAAGAAGAGAGGAGAGAAGCAGAACCAACCCAAGGATCATTTGAATCACTTGTTGCTAGAACAAATTCAGGGGAATGAGGTGGCTCAGTCTTACTCCTTGCCCTTAAATTGAATAGACTCATTTAAAATGTGAACAAGAAGTCACCTTTTCATGAGAACCATTTGTCTTGTGCAAGCAAGAGGATTTTGCACCCTCACTACTCTCAATCAGAAATTAAATCATTAAAGCAAGCACATACATCTCACCAACAAAAGAGGGTAATTTGAGATACTTCCATCCTCTCTAAGATATTGGAAAATGCTCTGGCTGATAGATAAGGGATAAGACAATTGTTGACCCCATGCTTAAACAGATGGGTCGGGGGGATAGCTGGCCAGTCGCCAGCAAATTGGTAGAAAAATTTGACAGCCGGCTCCCTAAAACCCCTAACTAAGCCAACATGCACCCCTTTGTGGGGTGCCCGGATGGAACTGGCAAGTATCCGCTTGCTACGTAGCGGCTGCCGGTTAACTACTCAGAAAGGTAAGCCAAATCAATTAGAAAGATACGATGGGATTTAACCACTTAAATCTCGTGATCAATCAATCATACCGACCGTGTGATTGAACCAAGATATACGTTGGGTTCCATCTTTGGATCCCCCCAAAGAAGGAAGGTAACCCGTTATAAAAAGAGGGCCTCCCCCTCCCATAGAGGCATGCTTCCACCTCTCGGAGAGATGCTCGTTTGGATGTGGGAGACGCTCTTTAGATGCTTCAACCTCTCGGAGAGACGCTCGTTCGGACGTGGGAGACGCTCTTCAGATGCTTCCACCTCTTAGAGAGACGCTCGTTTGGACGTGGGAGACACTCTTCAGATGCTTCCACCTCTTGGAGAGACGCTCGTTCGGATGCAGGAGACGCTCTTTAGAGGCTTCCACCTCTTGGAGAGACACTCGTTCGGATGTGGGAGACGCTCTTCAGATGCTTCCACCATGGCAGAACTAGGGGCATTCTGCCCCTCACCCTCCTTGGGGGCTTGGCGGCCATAGCAACAAATAGAATCCGATGGCATGACACCTCAAGTAGATGGGTACGGAAAGTCCACCGCTATCTCCTCTGAAGCGCTCCCGAGGTTCACCACTACCTCGAACCGACAGTCGGTCCACCTACTCGGCACCCAGCTGGGAGACCACGGGCACCTCTCCCGCCAGGTCCATCATCCAACACCCCTTCAGCTTGAGGGTTAGCAAACCGTGGAAGATCTTGACAGTCCCTGCCTACGAAATCAAGAATCTGAAGAGGAAGGCCCGTGGGTCCAACCACCTGAGTCTATCAGTATAGCGTCTACTGATGAAATCGAACTTGTAAACCTTGGGGATGAACAGCATCGAAAAGAAACAAAAAATTAGCATAGAGGTGCCTGAGCCCTACCGGCAACAACTCCTCGCGCTCCTATGAGAATTCATGAAGTGTTTGCATGGGATTATGAAGACATGCCTGGTTTGGATGAACGGGTAGTGGTCCACCGACTACCCCTCAAACCGGGAGCTCGACCTGTGAAGCAAAAAGCTCGGCGAATGAGATAGGAATGGGCCCAGAAGCTGAAGGAAGAAGTCCACAAATAGTTGAATGTCCGGTTCCTCCAGCCCGTCTTCTACCCGGAATGGGTAGCAAACATGGTACCTATCCCAAAGAAAGATGGGCGAGTATGCATGTGTGTCGACTATAGGGACCTCAACAAAGCTAGCCCCAAGGACGACTTCCCACTACCACATATAGATGTCTTGGTGGATGACGCTGCCAAGTACGGGGTGTATTCTTTCATGGACGGATTCTCCGGATACAACCAAATCCTCATGGTAGAGGATGACAAGGAGAAGACCGCATTCACAACCCCTTGGGGTGTCTTCTATTATAGGGTGATGCCATTCGGGCTCAAAAATGCTGGTGCTACTTACCAAAGAGCCATGACCACCCTCTTCCACGACATGACCACCCTCTTCCATGACATGACCACCCTCTTCCATGATATGGTAGTGAAGGTGCGCACTCATTAGCAGCATCTCAAGCACTTGAGAAGATTGTTTGAGCGCTTAAAGAAGTACAAGCTCAGGTTAAACCTGTCAAAATCGACATTCGGGGCCACCACTGAAAAACTCCTCGGCTTTGTCATCAGCAAACAGGGAATTGAGGTAGATCTCGACAAAGTAAAAGCAATCTTAGATATGCCTCCCCCACAGATGGAACAGCAGATCTGAAGCTTGTTGGGAAGGCTACAGTACATCGGGCGTTTCATCTCATGCCTCACACCAATTTGTGAGCCCTTCTTCAAGCTGTTGAAGAAAAATGCCAGCTTCACATGGACAACAGAATGCCAAGTCGCCTTCGACCACATCAAGCGGCAGCTATCCCGGCCACCAGTCCTCGTGCCGCCTCACCCCAGGCAGCCACTCTTCCTGTACATGTTGGTCACGGCTTCTTCCATGGGCATAGTATTGGGTTAGCAAGATACCACCGGCAAAATCGAGCAAGTCATATACTACCTCAGTAAAAAGTTTACCAAGGTAGAGGAACAGTATGAGCTGATTGAAAAGTACTGTCTCTCATTAGCCTGGATGGTGAAAAAGCTGCGACACTACCTGGTGGTCTATCCGGTTTTGTTGCTTAGCCACCTGGATCCCCTATGCTACCTCTACGACCAGCCGGCCTTGGTAGGTAGATGCGTGAAATGGCAAATGCTCCTTGCAGAGTTCGACATCCGGTACGTATCCCAGAAATCTAAGAAGGCCCAAGCCATGGCCGACCAGCTAGCACACCAGCCCTTGCCAGATTATCAGCCATTGGAGGATTCGTTCCCAGACGAGCCCGTCTTCACCATTGACGAGCCAGGTCCGAACCAGCCGGATCCTAACCAGCTAGAACCCCATAACCTGTACTTCGATGGAGTGGTCAACACCAAAGGCCGTGGGGTAGGGGTCATCCTAGTGGATCCCCAAGGACAGATGCTGCCCATAGCCAAGCGGCTTCTCTTCACATGCTCACACAATGTACCCTCTCTTTCATCCGGCTATCACCCAGAAGCCCATGGGTTTCCGCTAGCCCCATCGACAGATGGACCGAGGTACAGAGAATTGAAAGGTGATTGTGTGAGCGTATCACCACGTAGGGTGGATGGCTCGTTGAACGGAGTCGCCACATTGTTTTTGGGTAGAAGACAAGGAAAACTGGATGGGGAAGTGTCCTTCGACCATTGAAATGGTAAAACTATGGGAACGACATCAAATTGTGTAATGATATAAGAAACGTGAGAGAACTGGATACGGGGCTCAGGGTACTATTGGGGAAGGTGTTAGGCACCCCCAGACAGCCCAGGCAATCTTGGCCTCTCTCCGGCTCTAAAAATGGAAAACCACGACAGTCAGTCTGGCCATGCATGGCCTCATCCTGGAAGACTTTCCAGGGCATTGGGAGGAATAGTCTTATTCCTTTCGGAGAAAGCAAGTGAGGGTCAACCAATGCGAGGATTCGCATGGGGTCCGATGATAAATGGGAGATAGAAAGACACAACAGTCACCACTACGGACCTCTTAGTTGAAGAGCTGAAGGTCGGGTGAGGTAGCCGGCTACCGTGTGGCATTCCCTCGCCTAGACTGGGGACAAGAATTCGTGTTCCTTGCTTGGCCAGGACCAGCACGGATACATGCCGGTGGCCTTATCCTGGGGCCTTATCCTGGAAGACTCTTTGGGGAATTGGGAGGGTAGCTTTACTCCTCCCGAAAATCAAGAACCGTTGGGTTGTATATGCTTGTACGCCCAAATGGCCGACGCCGGCATGGATGCATGCTGATGGCGTCATCTCGGAAACCTTTCTGGGGCATTGGGTGGGTAGACTTACACCTCCCGGGAAAATGGGAACCGTTGGGTTGGGGGCCCAGCTGGCCAGCCCCCAGCAAACTGGTAGAAAAATTTGGCAGCTGGCTCCCCAAATCCCACATTTGAACAGATGGATTGGGGGGCAGCCGGCTAGCCACCGGCAAACCGGTAGAAAAATCTGACAGCTGGCTCCCCAAAACCCCTAACTTAGCCAACATGCTCCAGGATGGAACTGGCCGGTATCTGCCTGCCACGTAGCGGCTGCTGGTTAACTACCCAGAAAGGTAAGCCAAATCAATTAGAAAGATATGATGGGATTTAACCACTTAAATCTTGCGATCAATCAATCACGCTGACCGCGTGATTGAATCGAGATATATGTCGGGTTCCATCTTTGGATCCCCCCAAAGAAGGAAGGTAACCCGTTATAAAAAGAGGGCCTCCCCCTCCCATAGAGGCACGCTTCCACCTCTCAGAGAGACGCTCATTCGGATGCAGGAGACACTTCCACCTCTCGGAGAGACGCTCGTTCGGACACGAGAGACGCTCTTCAGATGCTTCCACCTCTCAGAGAGACGCACATTTGGACGCGGGAGACGCTCAATAGATGCTTCCACCTCTCGGAGAGATGCTCGTTCGAATGTGGGAGACGCTCTTCAGATGCTTTCACCCTTTGGAGAAGACGCCAGTTGGAGGTTCTGAAGGAGGAGAGCCGCTAGGAGCCCTGACGCCCTTTTGCCACACCGGAGCGAAGACTTCCGATCACTGCCGATGACTCCTTGCAGGTAAGCCCTTCCTTCCTCGTCGTTTTACGTGTGATTTAACGACGTTTTTCTCGGGCCCCGACCATACGAGGCCGTTCCCACGCAAGGGAAAGGTCGGAGGACGTGTCCGGGTATCATTCCTTTGGAGACACTTCCGAAGGTACTGGCAACCTCCTTCCCAACTGGGTGAATCCATCTGGCACGGTCAAGTTTGGTTCAATTGCGTCCCTTCTGTCGGGTCCTTTTACATGGAAACTCGTAGTTTCCCAATGGGTTTTATGCGTTTTATCCGATTTCCGTATATTTTTCCCGAGAGGTGTAAGTCTACCATCCCGATGCCCCGGAAAGGTTTCTAGGATGATGCCACCGGCATGCATCTTGGTCAGCGGTGGCCGTTCAGGCGTACGAACATGTACGATCCGATAGTTCCCGTTTTCCTGAGAGGTGTAAGTCTACCATCCCAATGCCCCTGAAAGTTTTTCGAGATGACGCCACCAGCACGCATCCTTGCCGGTGGCGGCCATTCGGGCGTACGAGCATGTACGACCTGATGGTTCTCATTTTTTCGGGAGGTGTAAGTCTACCCTCCCGATGCCCCGGAAAGGTTTCTGAGATGATGCCACCCGCATTCATCCATGCCAGCGGTGGTCGTTTGGGTGTACGAAAATGTACAACCCGATGGTTCCCATTTTCCCAGGAGGTGTAAGTCTACCCACCCAATGCCCCAGAAAGGTTTCCGGGATGACGCCACCAGCATGCATCCTAGCTGGCGGTGGCTGTTCGGGTGTACAAACATGTACGACCCGACGGTTCCCTTTTTCCCGGGAGGTGTAAGTCTACCCTCCCGATGCCTCGTAAAGGTTTCCGGGATGATGCCACCGGCATGCATCCTTGCCGGCGGTGGTCGTTCGAGCGTACGAACATGTATGACTCGACGGTTCCCGTTTTCCTGGGAGGTGTAAGTCTACTCTCCCGATGCCCCAGAAAGGTTTCCGGGATGACGCCATTGGCATGCATCCTTGCCGACGGTGGCCATTCGGGTGTACAAACAAGTACGACCTGACGGTTCCCATTTTCCCAGGAGGTGTAAGTCTACCCTCCCGATGCCCCGGAAAGGTTTCCAGGATGATGCGACCGGCATGCATCCTGGCCGGTGGCAGCCGTTCAGGCGTACGAACATGTACGACCCGATGGTTCCCATTTTCCTGGGAGGTGTAAGTCTACCCTCCCAATGCCTCGAAAAGGTTTTCGGGATGACGCCGCCGGCATGCATCCTTGCCGGCATCGACTGTTCGGGCATACAAGCATGTACGACCCGACGATTCCCGATTTCTGGGAGGAGCAAAGTTGCCCTCCTGATGCCTCGAAGAGGTTTCCAGGATGAGGCCATCGGGATGCATTCGTGCTGGCCCTAGCCAAGCAGGGAACATGATTTCTTGTCCCTAGTCAAGGAGGGGGAAGGTGACATAGCAGCCGGTACCTTTAACCGGCTGTTCGGTGGCCCAGTCAGCTGCCTCACCCGACCTTCAGCTCTTCAGCTGAAAGGTTCGTAATGGTGACCGTTGTGTCTTTCTCTCTCCCGTTTATCATCGAACCCCATGCGAATCTTCACATTGGTCGACCCTCACATGTTTTCACCGGAAGGGATAAGGTTATTCCTCCCGATGCCCTGGAAAGTTTTCTAGGATGAGGCCATGTGTGGCCGGATTGACTGTTGTGGTTTTCCATTTTTAGAGTCAGAGAGAGGCCAGGATTACCCAGGCTGTCTGGGGGTGCCTAACACCTTCCCCAACAGTACCCTGAGCCCCGTATCCAGTTCTCTCACGTTTCGTATATCGTTACACAATTTTACGTCATTCCCGTGGTTTTATTGTTTCGATGGTGGAAGGACACTTCCCCATCTGGTTTTCCTTGTTTTCTACCCAAAAATAAGGTGGCGACTCCATTTAATGAGCCATCCACCCCACGTGGTGATGCGCTCACACAATCACCTTTCAATTCTCTGTACCTCGGTCCATCCGCCGGCCCTACCGGCAGAAACCCATGTGCTTCCGGGTGATAGCCAAATGAAAGAGAGGGTACAACAATAATATACCATCACTCAGAATGTTAACTTGTTGATATAGTATCATTCCACTTCATTATCGCATCCCAAATGACTTCAAATATTTCCCTTTTCTACTTATATTGACATTGATCCCTTAAGTTTTTTGATTCTTTTTCTATAAATATTCTTCATTTTCATTCAATATTTTTCAGTACGACTTTTATTTATTTATTATTATTTTTTTTACAAAATTAAAAATGCGAAAACAAAGTAAATGACATAGCATTGCACTTTTAGAACTAATAAATGACCCATAGTCAATTAAGTTCACCACCTTATATCTCCATAACCTAATTCCCAAATGAACTCCATGGTGCATTAAAGCTCAAACCCTTGCTACCTTCCTTCACATCACATCTAACTCAGAAAAGTTGGGAGATATCTCAATATCATGCTCACCAAAATAGAAAATTTTCATATCATGATCATTTTTATGGTGGCACTTGGCATAGGTTGTCTCTCCACTCAAATAGGGTAATAAGAAAGAAATTGAATCCTCTTTAGAAAATTAGGTGAACAAGGAATTAATTCAAATGAAATAGGAAGACTCAACCCATTACACAAGTTAATCTGAAATCTATTTCAGTTAAGGGCAATAGGTATTTGGAATTGGCTCTGGAGATTCTCTTTCAGTATAATAGGGTCTTCCCATTAATTCTAATAGCAACACTTGAAACTCATATTCCTCAAGATTTGTCTTCAAGAAAATTATAAAAGATATAAAAGATGCAGAAAAATTTAAAATTTTGAACATTTTTAACATAATGAAACTTAAAACTGCAATGAACTTAAACATAAACCTCCCCCCTATACTTAAACTTTGCAGTGTCCTCAATGTAAATAGAAAAGTTCAGTATGGCTAGGAAAATTTATAACAACTATAAAATAAATTAAACATCTCCTTCATATCAAGCATGTGAATGTGATGCATGCTAAATAATGCATTGAACTCAGTATGATAAAACATTTGAAATGCATGAGTGATGCTGTTGAAATTAAACACCAGTGCTATGCATTAATAAGATATGTGGAGGTGATATTTTCTCAAAACAAAGAAATAAAAATAGTGCTCCTATATTGCTATGCTTGTAGACTTGTAATGGCTCACAAGAAAACTAGGTGGTTTATAAATAGACACCACCAAACTGTAGCTTCATTAGCTTAAGTCGAGTGGTGTTGCACATCTCCTCCATGAGTTGTATGCCCATCAAGTACACAGGGATTCAGAAAAGATTGGCTTGGAAGAAAACCTTTGTTTCTTAGGTTCAGTGAATTAGATATTTGGTTCAATTGTGTTTCAATTCTTTTAATAGCTTGATCATGTGCAATAATTTGGGGATTCAATTTTAATGTTGAATCTACCTTTTGCAGTAAGCTTGACATTTGTTTCTCAAAAGTTTGATCATGAATTGGTTGATTATGATTTACATTTAAAGAACTATTATTCATTGCATTTTGTTCAATAAAAGGTTGTCCTATAGATTGAGGTGGTTGTTGGCCTAGATTTTTCTATGAAAAATTAGGATGGTTCTTCCACCTAGGATTATAAGTAGGATTGAAATTTGAGTTGTTATGTTGATTATAGAATGAGGAATTAACATCTTTAGAATCATTTAAGATAGGATAGTCTTCTACAACATGACCTATGGCAAAACAACTTGTACATTTAGGCATGGTAGGCTTAGTCTTTTGTTTAAGCTGTAACTCATCAATTTTATGTATCAAGCTAGCTATCTTAGCCTCTAAAGCAATATGTGGTTCAACAACATGGACTCCTCTAGGGGTAGGAATTTGTTCCTGACTTACTTCAGCAGCACTTTCCCATTGGGTAGTTCTTTTGGCTAGATCTTCTAAAAATTTTCAAACATTATCTATTCCTTCGTTCAAAAATCCATTTGGACTTAAAGATTCTAAGATTGTTTTAGCGTGATAATCAATTCCTTCAGAAATAGTTTAGATTTGGGTCACTCTCTCTACTCCATGATGTGGGCATTGAGCTAGGAGATCTCAAAACCTTGCAAAATATTTCCAGAAAGATTCTCTTGGTTACTGTCTACAATTCAAAATTTCATTTTTCCTTTTAATTGTGACATGCATTAGATAGTATTTTCCTAGAAATTCAGAATAGAATTGATTCCATGTGATAATTGAATTTGGTTGTAAACTGTATAACCATCTTTTTGCACTATCTTTTAAAGAAAAAGGCATATACCTTAGTTTAATTGCATCAACAATCATGCTTGGTACTTTCATCATATTACAAACTTCATTAAATTCTTTTAGGAACCAATAAGCATCTTCTTTTTTGAATCCATGAAATTTTGGTAATTGATTGATGTAATTAGAATTTAATTCAAATTTGTCATTAGGGCATTCAAGTAGTGTCATGCAAGAAGGTTCATCCATTAAATTAGGGTAAAACATACTACCCATTGTTTGTTCAATAGGTTGATCTTGCTGCGGGGTAGCCATAATTGTTCTTCTAGGAGGTGCTCTAACTAACCTATGAGATGAATCCCTAGACCAACCTGACATACAACATTTAAATGTAAAACAAGATTTGCTTGTGTATCATTATCAGATAAGCTTTAGCTGCCATTTTATGTTGTCATGTAACAAGTACATCTATTTACAATAATACCACAACTGTAGTAAATGATATAACATTTCAAATTTCTTTAAAAATATGCAATGAAACAACCACATCCATATAGATTTTTAGCATGATACAACAATGGTGTTCCAAAGGAAATAAATACATTGCACATGTGTTCAATAGAGGAATTTTTGAAATAACCCATGACTAGGTTCGTTGGTAAACTAGTGTACCCTCAAACTAACATGTGGGTAAACAGGGAATATTACACATAGTGTTGCACAGTATTTGCATAGGGAATTAACTCATGAAACCACATTGCAGAAGTAGGCAAAGATAATTGATGAATAAGTTTAGTGCTGCAACCTCCTTCGAACAGGTGGATCTTGTAATAATAAAGATCATCCCAAGCATAATAGATAAAAGTGTCTCCATTGATGAAATAGAAACCCTTGATTTTTCCTACAAAAGGAATGTCAGGAGTTCCTAGATTTTCCAGTTGCAATTCAATGTAGACTCAACTCCATTCCCAATTTTCAATATCTTGTACTTTCCAAATTTCAAATTTCATATCATCATCCTACCATCTAATTAAACTTAGGGATTGAGGTCCTCCATTGATTCCTCCCAGTATAGCCTACTCGACTAAATCATAGAATGAACTTGAGAGTGCTCCCATAGGGTATGGAACGGGTAAGAGCCTCACTAATTCATCTTCAATATTGATAGCAATGACATTAATCTCATTAATAAATGTAGGGGTACAGTTTGTTATCAAGTAAATAGTTCCATTAACAATGACATGGTTCTTATTATTTGTTGGTCGTCCCCCAAAATAAACTCTTCTGACAGGTTGCCATTGGTGTTTATCAAAATGATAAACCAACAAGTATTGCCAATCAGTCTGCATTCGGGGTTCTTCTCAACAAATTAATTTGTGCATTATCCTTTTATTAGTACCCTTAAGTGTTAAGATTGCACCTGAGTCGTGCATCACAAGTTTATCTTTGTTAGGGTTTGGAAGTATTAGTTCTACATTCGTAGCAGGGTTCTTAATCCCAATATCAGATCTGCTAGAAAATGACTCTCCATAATATCTATGAATAATTAGTCCACCATTACAACTTAAAATATTTTCAATTCCCTCCAGTGATGTAGGTTGAATTCCTGATTCAGAATCAATTCCATGGTACACATATCTTCTTGAATGTGCATCATACTAAATCACTCCACTGATTGTATTCCTCATTTTATATGCTTGACAGGAACAAAAGTAATGATCTAAAATGAATGCTCTGATACTTTTGCTAACACAACTTAGTTTGCATACTTTTTCTAATATCTCGCGCAGGATGTCTACAGGAATCTCCATTGCTCACTAAAATTCATTAAATCCAAACAATACATTAAATTAACATTTAAACTCAACTCGATACATCTAATAATCATGAAGTAAATGCATAATGTAAGAGTATTAATATGATTGGAAATGACTGCATAATAAAATTTCTGAAGAACCCATTTACTGTAGTGTACCCTCGGACTAAGTTTGAGGGTAAAAGTATTAACCCTCGGACTACCATGTGGGTAACTCAAAAACTGTTAAATACTAATGGATCTTACCATCCGACCATCCGATTACACGATTATCCTTATAAAAACCATTAAGGCCCTATCGTGCATTAACCCTTTTTCTCACGACCTACGTTCACAGTATTCTCCTCCTCCCACGATATAGCATGATGTCCACCTCCACCACACCTCCCTCTGCTCCAACTTCAAAGTATGAGTGGATTAAGATGCTGAATTTCAAGAAGTTCAGAATGAATGCAAAGATATTGCATAACAAAGGGCGGTGCAGGATTAAAGCCACAATCAGGGAGCAAGAGCTAAAAATGGTAAGAGAAGATATTGCTGAGTGTTTGAAATAGAGTAGGGAGGCTGACATCATAGTGCCAACCTTCCTGAAGGAGAAAATAGCCTCTCATATTGAGAGAGAGGTAGGGCAGGAGCAGTTAGCTCACCTTAATAATCGCTTGGTGCATGATTTGATGAAGAGAAAGTGTGTTTTCTGGTTTCATAGGGAGATATATTGTTTAGCCACCAACGGGTCCATAAAGATTAGAACAATGACATATTTTTGTACCTCATGGCAAACAATAAGGACCTAGAGATCCTTGTCCATTGAGGATTAGATGAGGTTAATTAAATTTGACCAGTTTGAACTCATTTCATCTAGGTGGCATAAGGGTAGTCTATAGAGAGACTACACCAAAGAGAAAATTTTAAATGATTTGAAATATCAATTGAGACATTTTAGAATCCAGGTTGAAAGAGAGTTTGTCACCCTCCCCACTATAGTATCACAGACAATTGAGGATTACACTCAGCAAGCTTGGTGAGATGAGTGCACAATTAGGCCCAAAAAGGTTTTGGATCAGCACATTGTTCGAACCAAGGCTGAGTTGTGGTTCACTAAGGTAGTTTACTCCATCATCAAGAATTCAAATAGAGATGCTGTAGTCACTGATGATGTATATGCTTGTCTTCTAGAGGGCAGAGATGAGAGGGAGCAATATGAATTCTACATGCAGACATACCTCTCTCTTGGAGAAGACAAAGAGGTGGCAGAGATTGCCTCTTAATGTGCTTTATATGAATGGAGGCAGCATACTGTAGAACAGGTTTCCCTAGCTACGTAGATGGCAGAAGTTGATGCCCTCCAGAAGGCAGTAGAAGTTAAAGTAAAAGAAGAACCTTGGGAGGTTGATTTTAAAGCTTATAGTGAAATGATGGCATGTCCTTCTGAGCCACATGGGGTTGAGAGGGTAGTTGAAATGCCTCAACCTCATGTGAGCAGTGAAGAGTGGACTGAAACAAATTCAGGGGGTGCAGAAGAAGAAGAAGAAGAAGAGAGACACTACCACCGCAGCAAGTGCCAACACCACCACCACAGTAGCAAGTGCCAGCACCACCACCACAGTAGCAAGTGCCAGCACCACCACCACAATAGCAACAACAACAACAACAACAAGAAAAGATAGGAGAAGAAGTCCTCAGTATTGGACAAGAGGAAGGGCAATCTGAAAGTGATGATGATGAACTTACCCTGGGGGAGTTCATTCATCATCACAGAAGGAA
>JAMKPZ010015351.1:0-23231 GCA_024699675.1 Amphibolis antarctica | reverse complement strand
CAAGCCGCCGGCCCCCGTTTCCCCAAAACCCCCCATGGGTGCGCATGGAAGGGGGAAACATCCGGCAAGCCACCGACTGGCCGGTTCAAGGAACCGGCCCCCGTTTCCACAAAACCCCAATGGCTACACATGGTAGGGGGAAACAGCCAGCAAGCCGCCGGCCCCCGTTTCCCCAAAACCCCCCATGGGTGCGCATGGAAGGGGGAAACATCCGGCAAGCCACCGACTGGCCGGTTCAAGGAACCGGCCCCCGTTTCCACAAAACCCCAATGGCTACACATGGTAGGGGGAAACAGCCAGCAAGCCGCCGGCCCCCGTTTCCCCAAAACCCCCCATGGGTGCGCATGGAAGGGGGAAACATCCGGCAAGCCACCGACTGGCCGGTTCAAGGAACCGGCCCCCGTTTCCACAAAACCCTAATGGCTACACATGGTAGGGGGAAACAGCCAGCAAGCCGCCGGCCCCCGTTTCCCCAAAACCCCCCATGGGTGCGCATGGAAGGGGGAAACATCCGGCAAGCCACCGACTGGCCGGTTCAAGGAACCGGCCCCCGTTTTCACAAAACCCCAATGGCTACACATGGTAGGGGGAAACAGCCAGCAAGCCGCCGGCTGGCCGGTTCAAGGAACTGGCCCCAATTTCCCCAAAACCCCCATGGCTGCACATGGAAGGGGGAAACAGCCGGCAAGCCGCCGGCTGGCCGGTTCAACGAACGTTTCCCCAAAACCTCCCATGGGTGCAAATGGAAGGGGGAAATAGCCGGCAAGCCGCCGGCTGCCCGATTCAAGGAACCGGCCCCCGTTTCCCCAAAACCCCCATGGCTGCACATGGAAGGGGGAAACAGCCAGCAAGCCACCGACTGGCCGGTTCAAGGAACCGGCCCCCATTTCCTCAAAACCCCCCATGGGTGCGCATGGAAGGGGGAAACAGCCGGCAAGCCGCCAGCTGGCCGGTTCAAGGAACCGGCTCCCGTTTCCCCAAAACCCCCATGGGTGCACATGGAAGGGGGAAATAGCCGGCAAGCCGCTAGCTGGCCGGTTCAAGGAACCGGCCCCCGTTTCCCCAAAACCCCCATGGCAACACATGGAAGGGAGAAATAGCCAGCAAGCTGCCGGCTGGCTGGTTCAAGGAACCGGCCCCCATTTCCCCAAAACCCCATGGGCGCGCATGGAAGGGGGAAACAGCCGGCAAGCCGTCGGCTGGCCGATTCAAGGAACCGGCCCCCATTTCCCCAAAACCCCCATGTGTGCGCATGGAAGGGGGAAATAGCCGGCAAGCCGCCGGCTGGCCGGTTCAAGGAACCAGCCCTCGTTTCCCCAAAACCCCATGGCTGCGCAAATGGGTCGAGAAGGCAGCCGACCAGCTGCCGGTCTAGCAAGCCGGCTACCGACTCCCCCAAAATTCCCAGCATGGCACAAACGTGGTCTTAGAGTCATTACTCTGAATCTCACCCACAAGTTCTCAAGAACACTTGAGAAGATAGTTATGGAGAAGTTTCCATTAAAGTTAAGATATTATTCATCGTTTAAAAGGGGCGGGATACAAACAGACTACTCTTCCTCAGAAGACTCTGAGGGTTCAAACCTCCGGGGCTCAAATCTTCGAGGGTCAGTTCTTTGGCGCTCCCGTCTCCGTAGGTCACGAGCCAGCTCCCACCGCTCTATCTGGTCAACCAGCCGGATCAACCGATCTTCTCGGCTCAACAGTCGGATAATCACATCGTCCCGAGCATAGAGACGGTCCAGCGACGCGCGCAAATCCTCAGCGTAATCTGGGTTCAGAGAAGTTCCACTGGTAGACCGTGAAGCAGAAGCAGGAGCAGGAGGACGGCGCTTGGTTGACCGACCGCCAGATGACGAGCTAGACCACTTAGAGGCAAGCCTCTCGTATCGACCCAAGTCGACTGATGTAATGGGCCAGGTCCAGAGCGGAACCTTCTGTCGACCTCCGGTTGAGATACGGAGGAATTGGGTCAGCTCCACCATCACCTCCCCAAAGAGCAACTGGCTAGGAGGCCGCCGGACCGAGAGAATCACGCCACGCATCTGACGCCAAACCGCTGCCGCCCAGTTCACCTAGTAACCCATTACCACCGCGAAAGTCGCAAGGTAAGTCACCACGCTAACTTCGTCCCAATGCCCCCCTTTCAAGAGGATTGTATTGTTGAGGACAAAGGAGACGAGGTGGGCGACCGGGTTTAGATCCCGAGCCTTAACAATCCGTTGGTCAAAATCGGCATCAGCGGCAACTGCCGCATTGATGTCGCTGATGCTCCAAGGAATGTTCGACAGGGGGGAGAAAATGTCCAAATCGGTGAAGCGAAGTCCCAACACCTCGAACAGAAGCGCATCAGAAAATTCTATCGATCCCGACTGAAGGCTCAGATAGGTTGGAGTACATCTCAGCCACCAAGTCGGGGATGGTCTCGACCCGGCGGAAGTCCCGGACGAAAGGAAGCAAGCCTTGCTTGGCAAACAACTACTCCACCTCCGGCAATCGGTCGAACTTGGTCGGCCTCCCATGTAACGCCGTCTTGACGGCCAAGCGGCCGTCGATGGGGGACACCAAATCCTGATCAGTTTCTAGGGGGGCCACGCCGTCAGCCGCCTCCTCCTCGGAGCTCGTCAGAGCTCGATACCAAGGGAGCGCCAGCCGGACCGATCCCGCCTCCGACGCCACATCATCAGGAATCTCGAACGACCCTGATGGGGTTCCGGCGAGATGTTGTTGCTAGTCTACGGTGCCCTTGCGACGCATCCGGTGCCGTGAGCTTTGAAGGGGAGTCTCCGCAGAAGCCACGCCTTCCATTGGCACACGTGAGCTAGAAGCACCAGAGCTCCGTCGCCGTTCTCCCAACCACCAGTGAGACATGGCCTCGGCCGAAGTAGCGTCACAGCCATTGCCAGTTAATTCAAAGAAAATGGCCAAGCGGGCCGACTCGGCCCGTTTAGGACAGTTGAGCTCCTCCGCCGGCATGTTCGTCAAAGTCGCCAGTAGAAGATCGAACCATTGTCGCACAGACCCGGAAGCAGATTGGCGGATGTGCCCCGTAACATTTTTGGTGCGAGGCATGTTGATTAAAGCTCAAAGGAAGAAGTTAAGGAAAGATAGAAGAAAATCCAAGTGAGAGCTCAAGGGAGGAGTGAAAACGAGAGGGAGGGATGAGGAAATCTCTAATGACCTCCCCTCTATTTATAGGAAAATAGGTCACCCAGATTCTGAGTGGTTGGAAGTGGCAACCGGTTCAAAAACCGGTTGCACAAAAATCAAGAAAGCTGAAACGATTCCTAACAACTTTTAAAAGGTACGATCAAGGCACGATAACCGAGAAAGTTGCACAGAAACCGAAAAAGACAAACGAAAATCGAGAAAAGTACGAAAGCACGCGAAGCACGCAAGGCCTTCGTCCGATTGCCACCTCCTGCTAGGCGGCAACCGCGCGAATGGCCGGCTCGAAGGTAAAATTGGAAAGGTACGACATGACCACTGGTATAGTAGTAGCTTTTGAAAAAAGCAACGTACCACATCCTCAGCCGGTTGCCGCCTCCAACGAGGCGGCAACCACGTAACCAACCGGACGAGAAGTAATGTCACGAAAAGCATGATGTGACTATTCACAACAACTTCTAGAAAAGAAACACATGAAGCCTTCACATCACATCCCGGTGGCCGCCTCCCCCTGTTTCCCCAAAACCTCCCATGGGTGCGCATGAAGGGGGGAAATAGCCGGCAGGCCGGTTCAAGGAACCGGCCCCCATTTCCCCAAAACCCCCATGGGTGCGCATGGAGGTAAAAAGTTAGGGGGAATGGAGCCGGCTTGCCGCCGGCAAGCCGCTTCAAGGAAGCGACACCCGGACTCCAAAAACCACATCTTTGGGCGAATGTTCAGGGAACCAGCTGGCTTCCGCCAACCACATAGCGACTACCGGTTGGCTACCCAGCAAGGCAAGCTGAATCAATCAAGAAAATATGACGAGATTTAACCACGTAAATCTCACAAATCCGTCAATTACATGGACCGCGTAATCAAGCCAGAATAACGCTGGCTTCCATCTTCGGGTGCCCCCAAAGAAGGAAGGCAACCCCTTATAAAAAGGGCGGCCCCCTACACCACAGGGCAGGCGGAAAAATTCTGAGAAAGAGGCTTGAATTTCTGGAGAGAAGAGGCTGGAAGAAGGAGGAGCGAAGGATTTCCGAAGTGCGGGATTTCCTGGGAAGAAGGCCGACACCCTCGGGAGAAACGACCGTCCACCGGTTCCGAAGGAGGAAAGCAGCTTGGGGCCCCGACCCCTTTTCTCCGTGCCAGAGCGAGGACTTCTGATCCCCGTCGACGACACCCCTACAGGTAAGTCCTTCCACCCTCGCCGTTTTACGTATGTTTTTACTACATTTCGTCAAGCCCCGACCGCATAACGCCTTCCTTGTACAAGGGGACGGCTGGAGGACGGACCCGGGTATCATTCCTTCGGAAACACGTCCGAAGGTACCGGTGGCCATCCTCCTAGCCGGGTTAATCCACCCGGCCCGGTCGTGCTCAGTTTACACGTGACCCATCTGTCAGGTCTTTTTACGTGGAAACCCCAAGTTTCCTAGAGGCTTTAGGAGTTTCTATCTGCTCTCTACGGGTCCTTCTCGGGCCAACGGAAAAGTTTCTAGGATGATGCCACCGGCAAGGATGCCAACGGCGACCGTTCAGGTGTACGAACACGTACAACCTGACGGTCCCTGTACATTTTTCCGGGAGACGTAAGTCTACTCTCCCGATGCCCCGGAAAAGTTTCCGGGATGATGCCAACGACAAGGATGCCGACAGCGGCCGTTCGAGTGTTCGAACACGTACAACCCGACGGTCCCCGTACGTCTTTTCGGGAGACGTAAGTCTACACTCCCGATGCCCCGGAAAAGTTTCCGGGATGACGCCATCGGCAAGGATGCCGGCGGCGGCCGTTCGAGTGTACAAACATGTACAACCTGACGGTCCCCGTACGTTTTTTCGGGAGACGTAAGTCTACTCTCCCGATGCCCCGGAAAAGTTTCCGGGATGATGCCACCAGCAATGATTTCGGCGGTGGCCGTTCGGGTGTACGAACACGTACAACCTGACGGTCCACATACGTTTTTCCGGGAGATGTAAGTCTACTCTCCCGATGCCCCGGAAAAGTTTCCGGGATGACGCCACCGGCAAAGATGCCGGCGGCGGCCGTTCGGGTGTGCGAACACGTACAACCCGACGGTCCCCGTATGTTTTTCCGGGAGACGTAAGTCTACTCTCCCGGTGCCCCGGAAAAGTTTCCAGGATGACGTTACCGGCAAGGACGCCGGTGGCGGCCGTTCGGGTGTACGAACACATACAACCCGACGATCCCTGTATGTTTTCCCGGGAGACGTAAGTCTACTCTCCCGATGCCCCAGAAAAGTTTCCAAGATGACGCCACCGGCAAGGACGCCGGTGGCGGCCGTTCGGGTGTACAAACACGTACAACCCGACGGTCCCCGTATGTTTTTCCGGGAGACGTAAGTCTACTCTCCCGATGCCCCGGAAAAGTTTCCAGGATGATGCCACTAGCAAGGATGCCGGCGGCGCCCGTTCGAGTGTACAAACATGTACAACCCGACGGTCCCCATACATTTTTCCGGGAGACGTAAGTCTACTCTCCCGATGCCCCAGAAAAGTTTACGGGATGACGCCACCGACAAGGATGCCGGCGGCGGCCGTTCGGGTGTACGAACACGTACAACCCGACGATCCCCATACGTTTTTCCGGGAGACTTAAGTCTACTCTCCCGGTGCCCCGGAAAAGTTTCCGGGATGACGCTACCGGCAAGGACGCCGGCGGCGACCGTTCGGGTGTACAAACACTTACAACCCGACGGTCCCCATATGTTTTTCCGGGAGACGTAAGTCTACTCTCCCGATGCCCCGAAAAAGTTTTCGGGATTACGCCACCGGCAAGGACGCCGGCAGCGGCCATTTGGGTGTACAAACAGGTACAACCCGACGGTCCCCGTATGTTTTTCCGGGAAACGTAAGTCTATCCTCCCAATGCCCTGGAAAAGTTTCCGGGATGACGCCACCAGCGAGGATGCCGGCGGCGGCCGTTCGGGTTTACGAACACGTACAACCCGACGGTCCTCGTACGTTTTTTTTTCGTGAGGCGTAAGCCCACCCTCTCGATACCCCGAAAAATATAAGTCCTCCGTTAAATCCCATACGTTTACAGACATCAAGAGAAAAAGGGGTGGGGAAACAGCAGGCAAGTTGCCGGCTGGCCAGTTCAAGGAACCGGCCCCCATTTCCCCAAAACCCCCATGGGCGCGCATGGAGGGGGCAAACAATCGGCAAGCCCCGGCTGGCCGGTTCAAGGAACCGGCCCCCATTTCCCCAAAACCACCCATGGCTGCACATGGAAGGGGGAAACAGCCGGCTAGCCAGTTCAAGGAAGCGGCCCCCATTTCCCCAAAACCCCCATGGCTGCGCTTGGAAGGGGGGAAACAGCCGACAAGCCGCCGGCTTGCCAGTTCAAGGAACCGGCCCCCATTTCCCCAAAACCCCATGGCTGTGCCTGGAAGGGGGGAAACAGCCGACAAGCCGCCGGCTGGCCGGTTCAAGGAACCGGCCCCCGTTTCCTCAAAACCCCCATGGCTTCGCCTAGAAGGGGGGAAACAGCCAGCAAGCCACTGGCTGGCCGTTTCAAAGAACCAGCCCCCATTTCCCCAAAACCCCATGGCTGCGCAAATGGGTTGGGAAGGCAACCGACCAGCCGCCGGTCAACCGGTACAAGTAGCTGACCGCCGGCTCCCCGAAAACCCATCTTTTTCTACCCTATTCACCCCCGGATCCAATATGGATCCCCGTTTTGTTCAATTCCCATTTGTTTACTTGATTCGTGTTTATTTCCATCAGAAGGGATACGGTTATCCCTCTAAACACCCTGGAAAGTCTTCCAAGGTAAGGCCGTACATGGCCGGATTGACTATCATGTTTTCCGTTTTAGAGCCGAAGAGAGGTCAGGTATGCCTGGGCTGTCTAGGGTTGCCTAACACCTTCCCCAACAGTACCCTGAGCCCCGTATCCAGTTCTCTCATGTTACACGACTTTACGTGATTCCTGTGGTTTTATCATTTCGATGGTGAAAGGACACTTTCCCATCCGGTCCTTGTTTTCTACCCAAAAATAAGGTGGCGACTCCGTTCAACGAGCCATCAACCGCACATGGTGATGCGCTCACACAAACACCTTTCAATTCTCTGTACCTCGGTCCATCTACCGGCGGGGCCGACGAAAACCCATGGGCCTCTGGGTGATAGCCGGATGAAAGAGAGGGTACAGGGGATTAGTTTCATGACTACGATACTGTTTTATAGATGGGAGGAGTGGCAGTTCACAAGCTAGTAGTTAACAAGGACGTGGTGCACATCTAAACGTGTGAAATCATTCCATGCAAGCCCACTTATTTAGTATGTTCGTCCACATTCTCCGTGGTTGAGCTTCAGCTAAATTAAATTGCTCAATTCTGCTCTTATACAAATTTTCCTATAATTGCTCATCAAATTTTCCTACAAATACTTAAGTAATGCCTTTCGTGAAATACATCATATTACAGGAGAAATAATTCATAACATTTAAACCTTAACTATAATTGCGATCACTATTACATCAATGAAATTCATCGCACAGAACAAGCAGGACATAGGCTCGAGGGTAATCCAGTCTACCCTTGCGTAAGTTCGTGAGTAAACGGCTTAACCCTCAGACTTTGCACCTAGACATAAATCATGATTTTTTTCTATGAATTAATCATTTTATCAGCAACCTAAAGAATCAATTATCAATCATTCATTCCTCTTTCAATAGGTAATCACCAGCTCGGATGCGGAGTCGACCAAGAGGCAGCCGAGTCGTTCAACCTGGCAACCGGCTAAAATTGAGCAGCAGCCAAAACAAGACATTCGGATGATGACACCTAAACCCAGAAGATCAACGAGGGTTTCTAGGGCTCCGAATAGGTACTCACTGTCTACCAACTTTCTGCTTTTAACAGATGACGGTGAGCCAGGTAGCTACCCCAAGGCAATTGAAGCGGTAAATGCAATCGAGTGGGATTCAACCATGAGGGAGGATTTGAAGTCCCTAGAAAGAAACCATACAAGGCAATTGACCCGACTACCCAAAGGGGAGAAGGTACTTGACTACAAGTGGGTGTTCAAACTAAAAGAACAGCCAGATGGTAGCAAGAAGTATAAGGTCGAACTCGTTGTCAAGGGCTTTCAATAAGTTCAGGACATCGACTACACGGAGGTGTTTTCTCTGGTAGTCAAGATGACCATAGTGAGAACCGTCCTGAGCATAGTAATAGACGAAGACTTGTTCCTAGAACAAATGGACGTGAAGACGGCATTTCTTCACGGTGATCTAGATGAAGAGATCTACATGCGGCAATCGGAAGGGTACACGGAAGTTGGTTGGGGAGATGGACTGGTCTGCCAAGGGCAAAAGAGTTTGTACGAGTTAAAGCAAGCGCTCAGACAGTGATACAAGAAATTTGATAGCTTCATAGGTACCATGGGCTTCAACAGATGTGGTGCAGACTACTGCTACTACATAAAGCAACTGAAGGAGTATTATATCATTCTACTAATCTATGTAGATGATATGCTGATTGCAAGCTCCAGCATGGAGGAAATCTGAAAGCTAAAGGGTCAACTGAGCCGGAAGTTTGAGATGAAGGACTTGGGGGAGGCCCGACAAATTCTCGGGATGTGGATCATTCGAGACAGAGCAACCGACACACTAAGGTTAAACCAGGAGAAGTACTTGGAGAAATTACTTAGAAGATTCAATATCTTAGATGAGAGGAAGATGGATCTTCCTCTAGGGGCCCACCTCAAGCTATCGAAAGAGCAATCACCTAGCACTAAACAGGATCAAGAGGAGATGACCCGATTCCCGTATGCGGCTGCCGTGGGCAGTCTCATGTACACCATGACTTGCACCTGATCGGACATAGCATCATATGTCGTCGGGACTGTGAGCAAGTTCATAGGAAATCCAAGTATGGAGCATTGGCATGTTGTGAAGTGGATACTACGGTATCTACAAGAGACATCCGGATACGACGTGTGCTAGTGGAAGGGATCGACGAAGTTGACAAGTTTCTACGACTCGGATCTGGGAGGAGATATGGACAAGTTCCAGAGCACCTCAGGGTACATGTTTACCATGGGAGGTATGGCTGTGAGCTAGAGATCCAAGCTACAAGGCATGGTTGCCCTCTCCACCACCAAAGCGGAGTACATGGCTGTTGCTAAAGTGACGAAAGAGAAGATCTGGCTAGAGAACCTCCTAGACAAGCTGGGCCGCTGATAGGAGAACAGTGTTCTGTTCTGCAACAGTCAATCTACCATTTACCTGGCAAAAATCCCAAAGTTTCATTCTAGGTCCAAACACATACAGATGAGGTTTCACTTCATCCAGGAGCAGGTCGAGGAGGGAAGCCTGAATCTCCAGAAGGTGAAGGGAGTAGAGAACGCTGCAGATATGTTCACCAAGGTGATGATGGTGAAGAATTTGAGACTCTGCATGAGTCTCGTAGGTCTCCACAGAATGTGAAGCTTGGAGACGGATGTTTATAGCGAAACCACAGATTTCAACACCGACAGCCAAGTGTTTAACCCAGAAGACAATCTCCAAGTGGGAGATTGTTAGGGCTGCAAGGAGTGGAGACGGTCTTCCGCCAAATTGCAGGCGGCAGCCAAGTCCACGAGGTGGAAACCACGATGAAGCAATCAAGTGCCCATGTGTTAGGCTGCAGAAGTGAAGGGGGGTCGGGCTTCCGCTAGAAGACAGGCGGCTACCGGCATCACAGGGTGGCTACCGGCATCACAGGGCGGCAGCCAGGGTTGTGCAGAGGGCAGCAGCAAGAGCAGAGAACCTTAACCTTATGGCCTTATGTCTACGGCTTAAGTCTACGGCCATAAGTATATGGCCTTTAGTCTATGGACTAGCGTATAACTACAAGAGGCGATAGCCAAAGTCCAGCAGAGTGGGTGTATGACCCGGCTGGGCTGGTGGCCGCCAGCCTAGGAGAACCAACAGCCGAGTCAACCCAATGGTAGCCGGCTGAAGGACAGGTTCAACCAGAGATGGGTCGCAAGCGGCTATAGGTCCGACAATCGGGCGTCGTCCATGAGGCTACCAGGTGGCGATATGCTCAAAGCTGGCAATACCCTCAAGGTTCTGACTCTTGAGTTCCCATTCATGATACTATATATATATGATGTAATATGTTGTATCAAGGATGCTACTTGTAAGAGGAAATTGTTGTAACGAAGAGATGTTGACACAAGGAGAAAATCAGCACCCCGTGAAGTAGGCCGTTCTGTTGAACCACATAAAACTTCTGTGACTTCTTCCTTCTTCTTCCTCCCTTCCACCACAAAAGTTACTATGAGAGAGTGTGAGAGAGAGTTCGTGTTTCGTCACCAGCGATCAACCTTGAGGGATCGCGCATGGTTGGGACATATACAAGTAGGCGTGTGTGGGCATTCTATGTCTCAAGAGTGGAAGTGTGAATCATTTTTTCCAACAATTATTGATTTTTGAACATCCAAGTTATGAGTGGAGAGTCCATCTATATATTAATTTATGTTTTTCTTTTAAATTTTTCAATGGGGCATTAATCCTGTCACTCCTCACTTATGGCATTCTCTATGTTCAGTAAGTATTTTCTATTGAATAGATTTGTACGGATACACTAGGATTTTTTTGCTTTGACTTCATATTAAAATGTGGGAATTTAATTTAAAATTAATTGATTATAAGTACAGAGGTCCATCTATATATTAATTCTTATTTTATTTAAAATTTTCAATATGCAGATAAATTTGTGAGAAATTATATTAGAATGTTTATTCGGCCACCTAATCTCTACTTCACCTATGTGCTTTCAAATTTCCTTTCACATATCGTGCGATTTAATAACTTTTTCACATTTCATTTTTTAGTAATTTTGTTTCCTCATAGTCATAGATACCTTAATAACTTGCTAATGTGCACTTCAAAAAAACTTGTCAAAGGATCATTATCATCTTAAAATCAATGTTGTACACCAATGCAAAACTCCTAGCTAAAAATACTAGACCCAAGATGTACAGTGTTTTCTTGTCCCTTTTTCATTGCACTTGAGTTGTAGCGTAACACATCGTTAAACGGGTTACAAATGGTGGATTCATGTTCATATTAAATTGATGAATTTTTATGCAACCTACCACCAACCTTCTTTTATTACTTAGGTTTGTGATCGATTGTGGATACCTTCTACATACAAGGTTTTAATGATGTATTTTAATAAATTTGAATATATTTATTTTAATAAATGGTAAAAAAGTCAATTGATTTATTAAGAAAGAGTTGAAAAATAATAACCTATCATTGAATATCACATATTATGCTTTGAGTACATTATGCAATGGGCTAGATACATATTTTGCAGATTTTAAAAACTAAATAATAATAATAATAATAATAGTGATGGAGAACAAGAGTCCCAAAATGAATCTAAATGGTATAGGAATTAAGAAAAGTTGAGGCATTTTTTATTTGATATGAAATTTTTGGGACCTCATGTCATTAATTTAATTTTCATTCATGTTTGTCTCTTATAATTTATGCATGCATTAATATAATTAATTGTGGTATGCATACTAAACCTTTACAAGTTATGTGACAATTAATATATTTATTAATATCATGGCATTCATTTTTTTAATTTTTCACATAAGGTGAAATGCTGTGTTATGCTACACCTCACAGCTTACATCCTTAAAAAAACATAAAAGCAAGCGAGAATATCATATGAAATACTAAAATAATGTCAAATAACATTTTTTTAGTACTAAAAGTTATTTTGTTGAAGTAGTATTTATATTCTCTTTTGCAATTGGATTTTGTAGGAGAAACACTGCAGGATGAGAGAACGAATGGTGGAACATTCACAGGGACAGATGGGATCCAGTTCCCGTGCAAGATGATGCCAGTAAGATATCATTCTTCTTTCTTCCTACCTTTAGCATGGCAACAACTGTGACGTGATGGTAAAACCTATACTATTTAAATCAAATGATGCAAACATTTTCCTTTGAACCTTGAAAGTATGAGAGAACAATATCATCTTATTTTGGAAGCTTACATTTTTGCAAATTTTTGTTTTTACTGAAGTTGCATGGAAAATAAATTCTTAGCAATTGAAGGACAGACACTCATTTGGGTAGGATCTGGTGTAACAGAATCTCTATTTTTGTTATTTGAATATGCCTGTAGAATTCCATCTGTGAAAATAGTTACCACTAATTTTACATGCCCCGCTGAATGTAATAATGGAAGGTATTATTAGCCAAGGTTCGCAAGTTTTAACTTTATCTGCATGGAGGTTTTTTCACCTTTGTACTTATCAAAATATATGTTCTACTTTTTTTAGAGCCTGAACTGAGCATACCCTTCTTGTGTTAGTTGCTACTTAGTCCACATCATGTGATGGGTTATTTTTGCTATTGATCATCGTACTTTTCTATGAAGTTTTGCATGTCTTACCTAGTTTCCATTTATGCATTCAATTCTTCAAAGTGGATCATCAACACCTCTATTGCAATTGATGTTTTAAGCTGGTAATTTGGATGAGTATTGGATCTATCCATAATATGAAGCACATTTGTGTATTTGGTGTGTCAAATGAGATCTTGTATTTTGATTAAGGATAATGAGTACATTATATATGCAATGAGAAATGAGCCTAAGAGTAAATGGTCATCTAACACTTGAGACACAAAAACAACTCTTCAATAACTTTGCTGAGGACACTGCCTGTTCCTGTGATGGCTGGAGGCAGGATAAGGGGCAGAATGTAGTAGAGTGGATGGCAGGAGGGGGGCCTAGGGGCCCTGGAAACATCAGCTGGGGAGCTGGGCTCACTGGTTGACACTAGAAGCGAAAGAAGATAGGGCAGTGAAAGTTGTTGAAGGTGGTGGTGGTCGTGGTGGAGGGTGGCAGCTTTACTAGGTCAAAAAAACCCAGAGGCTCTGGTATCATGTGAAATGGGATCTTGTGTTTTGATGTAAGATAATGAATAAATTATATACGCAACAAGAAATAGGGTATATCCATTTACCCTTTTTCCCTTACACTAGATCACCAACAATTAAGAAAAATAACTCTTGACTTTCACATGGTGGATATGTGTCAACTGATCATTTCTATCAATTAGTCCAAATTAAATTTCCACATGTACAAATGTACAATCATGTATAAGATGATCACTAGCACTTGTGTTTCCTACTGTTTTCCTTACAAGCAGAAAAATAGTTTTTATCTGATGAAACTAATAAATAGTTAGTGCTCCATAATTAGTGATTTTGTAAAATAAAAAATGTTTCATTTTAGTCATGCATATTATGGTTTACGTTATATGAAGTATTGTTTACACGTTTTGTTCAAAGTTAAAATTGAAGTTGCATATTATAATTCATTTTGGTTTCAATTAGAATGCTGGGATGCGTCTTTATGGCGGAGCACAATATTATCGTGCAATGGCTGAGTTTCGTTTTGTGGTTGGAAGTATAAAGTGCCCTCCTATTACACGTGAAGAGATTGTAAATGGATGTGGTGTTGAAGATATTCATGACGGGACAAATTATACTCTAGGTGTCCTTGGACTTCTTTATCGCATCTCTTTCTTTTTGTAAATTTATTAATTTTTCCAGATTTTGCAATGTTTGACCCTTCAAAACTTTTCTACACAGGACTGTTTGTGTGATAGCTGTTTCAAAGGCTCGTGACACTTTTGAGCCCTTCCTTCATCAGGTACATGATTGAAATACACCTTCAAATGCATGGTCATGTAATAACAAGAATGCTGTTTCCACATTGCCACATCAACTAGAATGCATTGCTGTAAATAAATAGAAAAAACATCCAATTAGGTGTTGTTTAAATTTTTTTTTTTCCAAAGTCATTTTGTTTTTTAGAAAAATAGGAAAAAAGTTTGAAAACGATGGCCATTTTTCTGTTTGAATAGCTTTTTACCTGTCTATTTTAGGAAGAAATTGTCATTTTCTCCATTTTTCGTTTAAATTTTGATTTTTTTGGACTTTATTTTTTGAGTTATTGTCATTGATATAATTTTACTGTTTTGATTTAATGACTTATTCTTAATTAATAAATACACATTCAAAATACAGTTTTAATTGTAGTATATGTAATTGAATTAAAAGTTCTTTTATTCAGTTAATTTTGGTAATAGTGATGATTCTATGCTTGAAAGTATATTTTTATTTATATTTATTTCTTATAATATTTTTCAAAAAATTCCTGTTTAGACCCCCATTTGTTTTACAACATTCCTATAATGCCAACAAAAAACTCCTGAGAAAAATAATGGCATAAAAGTTTAATGATGCCAAGATCCAACTTGTGTTTGAATTTATGGAAAAACTCAAAATGAGGCTACCTTTTACCCTTAAATTTCTATGTTATTTTTGAAATTTACTTGGAATTACTCTTTTTGTTGTGCAGTTGGGTTTTAGGTTGTTATATGTGCTTAGGAGACTACTTCCAATCTCTGTCTATCTTTTGCAGGTAATAAACACTTAAAGTAACATGCAGATCTCTTTGCCTGTATTTGATTTTATATTAACCCATAATTTATGCCTTTTTTCAACAGAAAGAAGGTGAATACCTGAGTGGCCATGAAGTATTTCTGAGACGGGTTGAAACTGCATTCAATAACTTTGCTGAGGCCACTGAACGGACATGCCGTGAAAAGTAAAATATCCTGTGCCTTTTCATTGAAGAACTCATTTATTTTTCACCAGAAGTTTTCAGGGACAATGTTTTGATATGAAAATCGTATTAAGCATCTAGGTTTATTCTGGACATCCCAGTTGAAGAATATCATGCAAATTCATGGATGTTAATATTTGTTATAAAATTAATATGATTACTTGTAAATGAGAACTTTTGACTTGTATAAGTTGCAGGAAGATTGATATATAATTGCACACAAGCTATTGAGAATGCAACTTAAAAGTGCATTTCTTTGGAAAAAAAGAAGGGGTGAAATTTTCTATTGGCGACAATAAGTATTTTTCTTAGTAGCATCTTAATATTCTCTATAAAATCATAAGAGTTGATGTGGCCATATACGTTTTATCAATGATGAGTTTGAATGCATGATGAAAATTTTAATTTGATTAAATAGGTATTGGTCATTGATGGAAGTGTCTTAAAGTTCACCAATTTTTTATAAATTCTTTTTTAAAATAATAATGAATATAACTTAGATTAGGTTAAAACTTTAATACATTAGTAGATTATATAATATATTAACAAATTATATATTTATATTTAATTTTTAATAATTAAACATTAAAAGAAGTGTTGGCATCAGGATAAATTTTCTGATTACACATCCTGGAACATTTTCGTGAAAATGGAATTATGCCCACATTTATGCAGGTGTTTGATCAGCTGCTCTTCTCAACTGTGTTTATGGAACACCAGATGCTTTTCTTGTGTTTCCCTTTTCAGTTCATGTAATCAACTATCACGTGCATAAAATGCATTCTCCATCGTGAAAAAAGGAACTCATCTTGTCTTGAGGGTGTACTTAAACTACATATCGGAAAGCACATAAAATATTCTGTATGCCAGACTTGGGAAGTTGCCCTTCCGTGGTAATGTATCAAATCAATACATGATGGCAACAAGAAGCAATGCTTTAATCCTCTTGAGTTACTCGTGTGAATGTTCTCTATATCTAATTAATACAAGACATGAAAAGAAAATGCAGACTTCAGTTTGAAGTGATATATGTTTGTGTTGCAGGTGCATGGAGGATTTGATGAGCACCACTCGTTATGTCAGCTGGTCCCTCCATAACAAGGTTTTTGCTCATAAATAAACTCTCGAACACATTTCTTTTTGCTACTAGAATCTGCTAGAATGAGTAATTACAATTTTACTGTACAGAACCGGGCTGGCTTACGGCACTTCTTAGATTCATTTGCCAGTACAGAACAATCCCATTTTAGTGGAGGCACTGTTCCCTTGGCTCAGGGGACATCTCTTGTGTCGATAACTAGTGATAATAAGAGTGACAATAAATCGAAGGTGGACTCAAAGTTTAGCCATTTAACTGCAGGGAACGATTCAAACGCTTCCATGAATGCAAATGATACACGTCTAGTTGATCTGTTAGACAACACCCTGTGGAATAGAAGGCTAGCCCCATCGTCAGAAAGAATTGTCTACGCACTGGTGCAACAGATATTTCATGGAATCAAGGAGCATTTCTTAGTATCCACAGAACTAAAGGTCATTTTTCTTTTTGCCATACCAGCTCTCTTTTCTCAGAAAATATTGGTTCCCAAAACCATTTCTCAGCTTTCATCAGATAATAGATGTCTTACACATTGTTTTAGAAGAACTAAATTCCATTGTTCTGCCTCACAAACACAGGAGACTTAGATTCTATTGATTTCTGACTTAATGGTGTCTGTTGGACAAAACCAAGTCCAGATCTAAATTACTTGCATAATTATCATATCTTTGAAAATGTTAAAATTTTAGTAATTAAAACGGTAAAATCAATGAAAGTTATCTGCTGCAAAATGTTAAATGATTATTGTTTCTTTATAGAAATTTTCTGGAAAAAGCCATTCTTTACCTTTGTTGTATGAGTTGTGTGTCATTCACATAGATAACATAGCAGATATCTCTGGTGCTTTCAGATTTGTTGATCTAAAACAATTACCCTGTTTTTCTTATTATCCAGTTGTGTTAAATGGACGTAGCTGATCTCTTGAGTAAAATAGTCTCACATTAGAAACAATAATTGAAACTAAAAATTTTATATCATTTATGATTTTTTTTTACTAATTAATTGATTTTAATAAGGTAAAATTCACATGGTATCAGAGTTTACATTGAATACACGATATACATTCAATTTTATAAATATTTTGTTTTGTTCTTGTCAATCAGACGTTATGTTACCTCAATTTGCAGGCTCTCACTCGTTGCCTTTTACAGTTTAATTGCTTCCTCCTTATGCGGGTTGTTGACAAATTGCCTGCCCTGTTAAAAGAAGACCTAGATTCTACATTTGGAGATGACTTGAACAGTATATATGACATTACCCAGTTGCGCCACTCACTTGGACAACGCAAGAGGGTTTTAGAGATAGAGCTGAGACGGGTATGTTCCATTAACTTCTTTTCATCTGGCTTTTATGGTATCATCCCTCTTTTTTTTTCAGCAGAGTTGTATTCTCCCCCTTGTACAGCATAAATCAATACAATATTCTCCGATTCTGTATTGCAGATTCGGAGGCTCAAAGAGAAATTCAAACTGGTTCATGAGCAACTGAGTTACCATCAGCAGCTACCAAAGGCTTTCTCTGCTTGAGCTGCAATGCCTGTCTCAATTGACGAAATCCTTCGACAGAGAAAGGTCCAATAACATTCTTGCTATCTTGTGGATGGCGGTAACAGGTGAAAAGCGTTTTGCTTTAGATGTCCTGAAACCTTCGTTACCCCAAGGTCAGCATTATTGTGAATCATCTCGTGCTCACTGATTAGCCATTGATTTTGATTTCACGTAATTTTTGAACCTTCTTGTGATTTGACTTCCTAGACCTAAAATATTGCAAGCATTTAAATTCTGGCTTCATGTTTAATTAAGTTGGTTAAATAAACCCAAGTTCTATTGGTAAGGTTAATTTTCAGAATCCGAAATAAAAATTGATGAGATTGTGTGATAATTTTATGAAAGAGCTTCTGTAATTTTTATAACTAAAAATTCTGCCGATTATGAAATTACGGAGAAGATTGAGTTTTTGTTTTTATAATGTATATAATCTCATGTAAACACGATTTTTCATGGTGAAAGTCATGGTAATGATGATTTCCATGTATAATTTTAATTATGTATAGTCTTAACTTTACCGACGTTTTGTCTAAGATTGTGTTGTGTTTTTTTAGTTGTATTTACACTGTATAGTAAAGTGTAAAGAAAATATTCATAGTAATAATGAAACGTAAAAAATTACAAAAGAAGAAAAAAATCTTTGACGGAAATTGAATCGAGTAAAAATAAATTCTGTGAGTGTATTTATATACTTTTTAGAATTAAACAGAATTAAAAATATGATTTATTGAAATTTGAAGGCATGTGATCATGGTTGTGTGATAATTATTACTAAGGTTGTGTAAAATGGTAAGTATTATTGATTTTCCTTCAATTTACAAGGAGTTGAGAATTTAATTTTTAATTTTTGTTTTTATACTCATGAGAGTTAAGAATTGAATGTTTGACACAAATGTTTAAATTAGGTGAAATTAAATTCTTTTTAATTTAATTATACCTATGGTACAAACATCATTTAGAGTTGATCGAAGTGAAATCATGGTTAAGGGTGTCGTCGGTCAGCCGAAGCAGGTAGGGTTTGTTGTTTCTTCTATTTGGGTCGCCGTACAGTCTGGGCTGCGTGACACAATCCACTGAGATGTTTGTTGAATAAATGAACAATAAAATAATATGTTCTGCTTGTAATTAGAAGTAAAATCAAATTTCTTTCGAAGCGGACTCCCGGTAAGAAGGTCAAAGGCAAAAAAAGTTGAGGGTAGAAGAATACGATGGGTGGAACATGTGTCGGTGAGCGCGAGACATGAGATCTCGTCAGAATGGTGGTTTTCTTAAATTTAGTTGATTATCAATCACTACACCTGTAGTTCACAGCTGGAGTGTTGTATGTCCCCAACAAGCAACTCCAGAGCGCGCTAGCGCAGCTATCAATTTCGTATAGCGAGGAGAAGTCGGAGGAGTTTTCTTTCTCCTCCTGACCTTGTCAATGAGCGGGCTACACATCTAATAGGTAGGTTCGCCCGGGAAGCCCAAGATTCAAAAAACTGGGAGCACGCCAGTTAGACATGTGTAACATATCACATATGTGGATTTAGAAGGCCCGCCAAAGAAAATCGAGCTCTTCCTCCGCCCGGTGGATGAATTTGTCGAGTACCTTACGCGCCGGAGAAATGGAACAACATTAGGTCGTCAGCAAAGGCAATATGCGACACAGGGAAAAGTGTTGTGTGCACCAATATCCACAGCATTCAACATTCCCCGCAGCTCCGCCTTCCCGGCCGAGGGTGCCTCTGCCTCCATGACAATAGCAAACAGGTACGGCGCGATGGGATCACCTAGCCCAATCCCGTTAGAGGCTGAGAAGGGCTCCGAAGGCACGCACTCTATTTAAAAGGACAGAGAAAGGAGGTGTACTTACACATGGAGCACCACTGAGGAGCAAATCCCACTGAGGCTGAAAGTAGGCTGCTATTGAATGTGCTCTTGTCGCAATTGAATCAGCCGTTGAGTAAATATCAGCTCTGGCTCTTGCCCCTGTTAGTCTTGTCTTGCCGCAGCTTAACTACGGCTTAACTATAGCCAGCCATAGGGGTACGAGTTGGAGCTCTTGGGCAAAGTTCAGTAAAGTACTGCTATTGAATCATCGAAGATTCCTCATTAATAGCCGGCCATATGCCACATCAGTAAGAGAAGTGGGCAAAAAAGCGGCTCTCCTAACCTTTCCGAGGCCCTACCAATGATGCCCCAAGCATACAAGATTCTGGTCCCGGAGAGACAAGCTTTTTATCCACAAGGAGACACGGATTTGATCCAGCATCTCTTGGCGAGGCTCAAGTGCGCCATTACCAGACATAGGTAGCAGTTATTTACAGCATTTTTGGTTGAAGTTAAAGTTGAAATTGTACAGATTTTCGTTGGAATTAGATTTTTTCTGAAGTTAATTTTCTTTATTTGTACTGTTGAAGTTAGACTTTTTTAAAATACATTAGAAATTAAGTTATATAATTATAATTTCGTAATAATTATAATTTTTTGAAATTATTTATATTTATACGACGTTTATTACTAAATAAATGTTGTAAAGTTCAGATTATACAAATCTTTGAATATTACAAAATAAAATTTACTATTTTATAATTTAAAATTGTACCTGAAATTATAAACATTTTTTCTGCTTTTTTTACTTCTCCTTTTCATAATTTTTTTTTTTTTTTACTTCCACCATTTTATAATATTTTTCTCTTTTCCCTCATTTTTTTGTTTTGTTTTTTATTTTATTTTTCTCACCCCCCACCATTTCTTCCCTTCCTTCTCTACACTTCTCTTTTTTCTCCTCTTCTTCTTCTCCATCCCTCTTCCTTGCTTGCAACCGTTGTAAACGACAGCGACGATGACTGGAACTATTGGAGAGGCGTTTACGGCAAGAGTGGAGAATAACTGGACATGCGTCAACAGCGGTAGGTGAGACCGGCAACCGCAGTAGAACCGGACTTGGGCAATTCCAAGACCTGACTCGTTGATGATGATAGGGCCGATGAGATGAGAGAGACATCACTCAGGCGAAAGAGAGAGAGAAATTGTAGGAGAGAAAACCGTGAGAGACCCATCAGTAAAAGATCGATGAAGGTAAGACCTACGTGAGAAGAGCGGCACAGGAGAAGCTCGTCGATGCCGGAAGAGAGAGAGAGGTCGACATCAACCCAGACGATAGCTGACGCTCAATGATTCGAGCACCTGATCTCGACGAGAGAGATAACGGCTGCTAGAAAGGGAGAGAGAGCTACAAGATGTAGGGTGGGAGGGAGGAGGAAGGGAGGACGAAGGAGGAGGGTTGCGGGCAATGGAGGAAAGGGTTTCGACGAAGGTTACGCACTCATGCGCAGGAGAAGCGAAAGATTTTTTCGCTATAGTTTTATTTTTTAACGTTGAGGTTGTTTTGTTGAAACGAGGAGTTGAAAAAAATAGGTAAAAATGAGATTTTTGAAATAAATATTAATTGAAATTGAGAGAAACATAAATATTGTATATAGTAAATTAATATTTTAACTTTAACAGTGTATAATATTAATATTTGATGTAATATAATTAAAATTATATAAATAATAGTTAAAGTTAAAATTTAACTATAATTTACTGAATTTAGTTATTTGTCAAAAAAAACTATAACGCTAGTTGTGTACAGCAAAGGCAGCAAAAACTAAATTAAACAAATGATACCATAGTCCTACATCCTGATATGGACACACCGAGCTTATCTAATAACTCCCGGGCCGGCTATCGCTTGAGCGGTTAGTGTCCTCCTCTTGGGATTCGACATCTGCACTGCTAGCCACATTATGTAATAGTGTGACAAAGCAGACACTAACAATATCCCCGTGGTATCTCAATGGTGTTCTTCCCTATGGTGAACAACACTGACCCCGGCCGCTCGACATAAAGTCTGGCGGACCTAAGTAAATGTATTCAACCATAAGGTACCATTAGTAACGCACGAGGCAAAATCGAGACCCAGATGCAAGCGAAAGATCATGGTACGTTGATCGACAATGGCCAGCGATCCGTTTTTCTATGATTAAGAGAGTTCGGAGGGCATCAAATCTCATCCAAGCCGAAGCCGGCTACGGACGCTGTATGGCACGTACTTGCTGACCCTATAAGAGCCATAGCAAGGCAATGTTCACAGAACTTGCGCTGTCCACTCACGCACGGGCTACCAAAGACGGACAGAGATTGGAGTAGGATTAGGTGAGGTAGACGAAGTTGGCGACGGGCGGTGGCGCGGGCACACGCTCTCCTTTCCTCAGGAGGTCTTGCAGGTGGAGCCTCTGCAAGGTGAGGACGGCCTTGGAATCCGCCCACACGAATGCCAGGAGTCCGTCTTGGATGGCGTAGAGGGAGCCGGGTTTGGAGCCGGGGAATCTGAAGCCGTACCCATTGGCTATGCCCTCTCCGCTGTAACTGTGTTTCACCTCCACGGATTTGGAGGCGTCGATGGCGGCCCACGGGAATGGCTCCGCCGACGGCTCATCCACCTTGGCGACGAACATGGCGGAGCCATTCGGGTGGAGCACGTAGTGGGTGCCTTCCAGTATCTTGGTGGCGATGAGCTGCGGGCGTCCATCGGATTCTTCGTAAGACAGCAGCAGAAAGAAGAGGGCCTTGCCAGGCTTGTCCTCGGACGTCTGTCCCGGAGGCCAGCCGAAGGTGCCGCCCCACAGCCCCGCCAGCTCCTTCCCTTCCACCGGCACCTGTAGCGGCAACTTGTAGAGCGCGAACCTGTTGTCCGGCATGTGCGGCCACCCCTTGTATTTGGCAAGCTTCACGTTGGCCGCTCGGAGGCTGAGCCCTATTGCTTCCATCGGCCTCAGGAACTCGTGGACCTGCACATGCTTACCCCCGTCCCCGTTGCTCCGCGAATCAACCGAGCTACGCTTTCCAAGCACCTGTTTCATGTACCCGCCGATGGAGGCGCCGAAAGATCTCCTCCTCCCGGAAGGTGACGAACTCCTGGAGCCAAACCCACCGCCGTCCAAAGCCAACTTGGCCTCTCTTTTATCGAGGCAGCCGCGGAGGTCCTTCCGCAATCTGGTAAGCACTTCCCAGCGTTGGGCGAGCGACTCCGTGTCGCTGCCGCCGCTACCCAGATTTAGAAACAAGGGAGCATCGATCATGTCGCTTGGTACCTTGACGCCCGCCCGCCCGGCGACAAGCTCCAACAGCTTCCGCCTGTCCTTGAAGGCCAATCCGCCGAACGATGCCGGTGGCGTCGGCGACGGAGGCCGAGGAACCGTCGTGTCAGATCTACACAATTTCCCAGCGGAAGAAGAAGAAGAAGAAGAAGAAGAAGAAGAAGAAGAAGAAGAAGAAGAAGAAGAAGAAGAAGAAGAATAATTTGGGTCATCAACTTCGAGAAAGAGAACATCGGGACGCGCGACAATCGACTTCACTGATCCGGGAAAGATGGAATCTTCGGAAGAGTCCCGGCCGTGCAAGTGGAAGCCAGAGACGGATCCATCCCCTGCGGCAAGGATCTCGAACACGGGGGTGTAGAGCAGCGAACTGTCGTAGAGCCCCAGCGAGCCAAGCTCCTGGGGGATGACACGGCAGCCGACGACGGATAGGAAGCCGGGGAGGACGCAGACGACGTTCCCGAGCTCGGGGTTCTGGTGGACCCACACGCCGAGGAGGGGGACGACGGCGGAGAGGAATCGGCAGATGGCCCGGTAGGAAGGGAGGCGGTCGCGCCAGCGGTGAAGGAGGGAAGGAGTGAGGGAGGGGGAGGAGGACGAGAGGCGGAGGCACTGGGGGAGCCAGA